>VSWD01000010.1:16924802-16956243 GCA_033119305.1 Pinctada imbricata | reverse complement strand
TAAAGGGGAGGTTACTGACGGAGACAACGGGAAGAATCCCATCACAGCATTACAATAAAATGGACTACATGTACACATGAATTGATATATGTACAATTTCCTCACATTGTCCTCCGAAGTCACATTGTAAAGACGAACTTCATTGTATGTGGCGCCCCTGAACTTATTTAGAGCTGAGAACTCGTAATTAGAATAAGTCATTCTTTTCATCAAATTGCTCATAAAAAAAGTTGAACTTCATCATTTTTAAAAATGATTAAAAGTATGTAGTAATTTGAAAACCCATTTATTAATTTTTATTTTTCATATTACATTATTTAAACCGACGATCACTGACGAGGGTTAATTACCCGAAACGTGCATGTCTGACCCATGCTATAATTTTATCTGGTCTTAATGATGCTATTGAATTTAAAGACGTTTTACATTTGAACTACTTGGTGAGTGTCACTGCTGGTGGACCAAGAGTCCCCGAGGGTACATTTAGCCAAGTTCGATCAACTTCGGTTTATCGTCTGTCTCTTCAACGCATTTGAAATTTTCTGTTACAAAATTTCTTGACATTCCTGAAACGTGTGTCCTGTAGCATCATATCCCAACCATTCTGCTACATCTTTCGGTACATTTTTGGACATAAAAATTTCACACTTTTTGGCCATATTACATTATTTAGACTGAGGATCACTGACGAGGGTTAAGTAACCGAAACGTGCATGTCTGGTCCAAACTGTAATTTTACCTGTTCTTAAATGATGCTATTGAATTTAAAGACGTTTATCAGTTCAATAGACTATTTTTATCCCTCCACGTAGAGAGAATTTATATACACAAAGGAATGGATGCATTTGATAAATGGAAAATTCTACTATATTTAAAAATCCTTGTAATTACAGAAATAAAAATAAGTGCTTCCATTCTGCTTCAGTGGGTCAATATCGAAGGTAAAGGAAACAGTTTGATACAAATGAAAAGGTCATATAAGAGATACATATGTGGACATGAAAACCCCAATCATTTTCTATCAAACAATAGCCTATGTGTATAGTTTGTCTGATTTTCTTCACAATACTTTTTACCTTGGTCATGGATTTGATTAATATATAAGATGATTTTCATATTTTAAAAACTTATCTATTGTGACAATATATTACTTTTATAAAGATAACTTTTTAACTTGTGATTTTCAATTTTATTTGTTAGCAACTATGGAAAGAAAAACACTTGCATCCCATTCATGAGTACGGAGGCGTGAAAATACTGTATGATTGTGTACTTATTTTAGCGCAACCAAATTTTAGCAGAAACAAGACGAAGTTGGGCTAATTGACATATTGGCGTAATCATGAATAAGCGCACTTGACTCTCCTTCCTTTATAAGGGAGAAACCATTTAATTTTAAGGGGGGGGGGGGGGGCAGGAAAACTTTTGCCAGCCGGATATTTTTTGTTCGGCCATTTTAAGAGCCGGAAAGTTTTTTCGTCGGCCCTTCGGGCCGGATTATTTTATTCTCTAAAATTCCGATCCGGATTTTTTTGCAAAGTCTTCCTGCCCCCCCCCCCCTAAAAATCAAATGGTTGCTCCCTAATCTATAAAAGTTCAATAATTTAGCGAAGTCTTGAATTAGCGCTAACTACGCTAAACTATGAATCCCGCTAAAATACGTATACATACAATATAAGATTGAAGGAAAAAAAATGAAAAGTCAAATGATTAAGGTTACCATGCTAATTTTATCAACCGAGAAATGTATAGGGCATACTCGAACATTGCATAGAAGGCTGCTATTTGAGGTAATATGGCTTTAAAAGCTTGGTTTCCTGTTTTTACTTTCAATATACAAATATTTTGGGTTTTTTCGTTTACCAATTATTATTCATAAGGAAGGAAGTAAGATTAAAGTATGTGTTCTAATTATTTACTTCATGCAGCATTGTGCATGAGAGTTTCCATTCATAACATATTTGATATTGGCGAAACAAAGACTAGTTCAAAATGTAGGCTTTCCTTTCCAAGAGTATAATCTTATGTATTTTAAAAGTACTACTCTTTCAAATCCGTGAATGAATTTTATTATGTGTATTATCAATATTTATCATTATCATTTTTACTTTTAAGGAAACTGATTAAAATAAATGTTCAAATTTCATTGATTTGGTTTGGTATCTTAACACGTCTTGTGTTTGCGAATGCACTTTGAAAATACTTCGGTAAAAGGGAAGCAATTATATAGAGATATGGTCGCAGTTCGTGTACTTTAATTTGATTTACGAGTTGCGCATTTCTTCTGCCCTTCATTCCATCCAATAAAAAGATGGAAGGAAAATCCCCTCAATCATCCAGTATCCAAAGAGTATAGATACACATCTTGCAAGCTTGAAATTCGTTTACAATAAAGATGGTATATGTCAGTAACGTCATAAGTATCACATCTTCTAATTATTGACCTGGTTTATTTCAACTAATGCTTTGTAAACATTCTAATACCTTCGTGTTTCCGTTCAAGTAGTGGAATTGTAAGACATCAACATTTATCTTGTCTAGATGTGAGCATCCAGGGCTTGTTCAGCATGCAAAAGCGTATATGTAAATAAATATACTCCCATATCGGTAGTTAGCTTCTTTTCATATGGTGAAGGTTTTTGTTTGTTTGCTTTGGTTCCTGTTTTATCCTGCTTTTGTATGCATTCGATTTTTGGTTTTCTGAATTATCGATTTTGTGCTGTATACAGGGATATAGTCATCATCCATATTTGTCATACATAACATTTTATTTCAGAATAAACCGAGGATATTATTTTAGAATATATGTCTTCATTATTGGACAAAAAGGCTTTTTTCGCACAAAACGCGCATTATTATACAAAAATGGTCCAGGTAATATGAAGTTTTAAATTAGATATGAGATCCATACTTCGGTCGTTACAGCCTGCAGAGCACAGACTGTATTTCGTACACCCTTTGTTTTTTTTTATATTCATCTGTGTGTTGCTCAGACCCTGCGGTTTGCTGTCTTGTTTGTGTGGCCATCTAACAGTAAGGAGGTTATTGTGCGTTCTTCGAGACCTTTGGGAAACCGAAAAAGTGGGAAGGTTGTGCGCACGTAATCTGGATATCTACATGTACACCATTTGCTACTAGCGTGGCTGATGGCTGTCCGAAGTCGGCACCGATTGCCCATTAGTCTTTTTTGGTTATGTGTGGTCTCTTGTGTTTGGTGTTTTGATGTCGTGTGTTGTTACTTGTCTCCTTTGTATCTCTTGCTGTGTATGTTTCGATGTTTTGCTGTTGGTGCTGCAACCGGGTCTTGTTGGAGATCCCCTCCTTTCTTTCGGAATTTACATCAAAATTGTGTTAGGACAAAACTAACACTTGGTAAAAGTAATTCTCATATCATAGTCACGTAGAGATAAAGTTACTTCCAAACAGAGATACGATAAAACGTCAGCGATGAAACATCACCTTTTATTTTAACTTCCTTGTTGAGAAAAGGTGACTAAGATGGAGCGATGTGTAGTGTGGATCCTTACTTTGTATCTGGTATTGATACATTGTTTAATTCTCACATTAACGGGTTTGTAGAATATATTTCTTCCATCATGTTTTTTTTTATTTCCCTATTGATATTAACTTGTAAGGAAGCTATTATATGAGAACGGTAGATTATACTTTATAAATAGAACATAAACGAATGATATTGGAATCCCCTTTGATAAAACAAGGTAAGTACTGTTTAAAATATACTTTATTTGAATTAATCTTAGTCCTACATGTATCATACGAGCATCATTATTAATTATATGATGGTAAACCATTCCGGTCAATCATACAGGTACATCCACAGAACACTTAAACAGAACATTTTTAATAATTTACGTGCACCTTATAATATTATGTAAAAAAAAAATAGAAAATTTTCTCTTTCAGTGTTCTTTTCATATACCTCTCTTCTTGACCATTATAGATTACTGTCATACAAATGTTAATGGTGTTTACATGATAGGCCTGAAATAGTTTCATATAAAATATATTTAGACAGGGTTTATCTTGTTTAATAGAAGGGGATTCCCGTGCAAGAGATTATTTGCATATTACTTGAATCGCCACAGTGGCAATAATTACAGGTAAACACCGTCTAACTTTACAAATACTTCAAATTGCAATGTACTGTAACGGAATTTTATGTCGGGTTGATTTCTGTTATTCCATTTACTGACCTTTCCAAACATAATTGTCCATTTTGAAGTAAATTGCAGTGTGCATGTATCACTTAAGGTGCTGGCTTGAGCAGGCAGTGTCATGTTCACGAATGATATGTATTTTCACACTGAAGTCATTCTCATAAATATATACTCAGTGCCAGGAAGGCTATCAGGAGGACATAATTTAAACAATAGGGAGATATTCATCTCAAGAGGTTAGGAAGGGAAGTGGGCAACATTGTCCATGTTGTCTGAAGTACATGGGAATGAATATCTCTGTTTTTATCACATAGGCTAAAGAAAACACTAAATCTGTAGTCGGCAAGATTCTATTTGTCCTATCTTTTAACATTTCGGTGCATCGTAAAAAGTTGTATATGACAATACCACAGCAATAACTGGGAACAGAACAATGAAACGCAAAATTGATTAATGTATACATACAGATATTATCGATTGTAATAAAATCTACAGTAACTATATTTAATCTTTTAGAGAAAAAAACTAAATTACTAGATTATCATTTTCGGTCAATTTGCATTTTTGTAGGATGGTGTGGGGGTTGCGTGTGATTGTTTTCTACCTTCATTTAAACATAGTTCTCTTAATCATCTTTAATTTCCTAAACAACTTGAATCGATCTAGATCTAGGTTTTATGTTTTCTAGCCTCTGCATGCAAAATAAAAAATCTGTTTTTATCACATAGAAATGTACGATTTATTTTTCCAACGAATGCATCCTCGGGATTACATCAACGAAATCGGAATATATTTCGCAAGTTTTCCTGTTATTTACACTCAAACGATAGTCTATCATCTAAGTGCATTAAGATTATTTTTGCCAAATGAAAGAATTAGATTATTGTTCTTAACATCTTTTATCTGTTTCATAGATGACATATATTGTACAACGAAAAATCAACCACAGAGAACATGCCACCGAATGTGTCACTGTACTTCGAAGACATATTGTCCACGAAATGGAAAATGCACATGTTCGTCTAGTTGGATGGGAGAATTTTGCCAATATAGTGAGTTCGAACAAGTTTGATTAATATAGATTCTTTAAAAGTTTTGTAAATCAGACTATACAGAGCTCTTTTCTCTTTTGAAGAAGTTGTAGAAAAGCATATACAAATTACCCAATTATAGAAATTCCATTGCCGATTATTTAAATGGTGAACTTTGGATATAGCTGACGTCATTGTATGAGTCATGACAAAAAGTAAGTATAGTGTTTCTTCTCATAATATTGAAATAATAAAAATCGTGTCTTATAGCTCATCTGATTGAAAAAAAATACGCGTTTGTTTTTTGGACTTTGTCAGAAATGCTCGATTGAGTATTACGCCTTTGAATAACTCAATAAAGATTTGCTTTTACACGCAAACACTCATTTACTGCATATTTGTCACATTGAAGTTACTCATTTGGTTTTGATCTATTTTTCATTTTCATGCTTTTTTCTTATTAATAAAAGGTAGGGGGAGGTATTTTATACACTTTCGTCTTTTTGTCCGTATCCATTTGAATGATTTGATGAACTTGGTATATATGATGTACAAAAAGTCCCAACCAAAATTCTGTTGGGGATACAGATTCCTTCACTGGTAGTTCCAGGGCTGTGCTAAAAGTGTCCAAAAGTGTTTGTTTAAATCAACTTTCGTGATTTCTTCCTTTTAAAAGTGGAAAAGAGGGGGTATTTCATCCCTTTTCAGATTCTCCTCCAGAACCGCTTGAAGGATTTTAATGAAACTTGGAGAATATGACATACTCAACATCCTCTTACAAAATAATGTTCAGGATCAGAATATAGATACAACAAGAAGTGGATCCCAGATTCTCCCAAAAGTATCAGAAAGGGTAGATCTACCTTTTTTCGTAAATCTGTTCCTGGATCACTATATGAACCATAAAACGAATTGCATGTAGACAATTTATATAGATGGGTTATCAAGATTCTTAGACTGGTAGAACAGTAGAAATATCCGAATAACTTTAGGTAATCTATCATGGTGCTTTGGATACACATTGGTGCACAGATGAGCGTTGTAACCTCTTGGTCGCTGAAATTATAAATGTTTCCGATGAAGTAATTTCTACTTATAAATGTTAATTGTATCAATACATCTTTTTAGGAAATATAGCTTATGGAATAACTTCGAAGGGCATGAACGAAAAAATGGTCAATCTACTTGTAACATATCCAGTCAGTGCTCTAAGACTTGTTTCCAATTACATCTATGGTGAGTTTGTTACCTCGATACTCGTCTTTTATTTCTTAAACATCTACACTCCACGCATTGTTGATTGAAAAACGTAGAATACGTTTTATCCGTCGTCCAATGGAGAGCTGGTGATGTCATTTCTCTGTCGTTCGACCACTTTTAGTTTCATGCAATGGTAAGAAAATTATATCATCAAACTTATGTGTCTTATGATACCTTGAAATCTCAAAATGCCAATGCACTTGGCAAGTCTGTCTTGGATAGAAATTCATGTACGGTTCCAAAGGGTCTGGACCCCCCCCCCCCCCTTGAGATTTCCGGAGGTGGTTTCCAGCTTTGGCCCATTTCTAATTGAAATGGGTCTAAAAATGCATGAAAAGCTAACAATGCACCCCCTCAGAATTGCCATCGTGTGCACCGATATATATGTACCTACATGATATTGTCAATATCTAGGTAGACTTCCTAAAATTTTGGACCCCCTCTGACCAAAAATGCTGGATCCGTGCATGAGAAACGTCCTAAAACTGCGTCACAATTTATCAAGTCATACATAAAAAGTAAAAGAATAAACTTTGATGTAATGCCATAAGTTCAGTTGGAATTAAAATTAGAAGCTGTGTTTGCTGCGACCGAGACACCTGCTTTCATTCTAAACACGAAACAACTGTATTTTGTATAAATGAATGTATGAATCTTTCGTAAAGTATGTTTGAATGATTATCCACACGATGAAGCCACACAGGAAAGGAGGGGATCTCCAACAAGATTTGGTTGAAGCACCAACACCCAAAGAACACCCAATGTAAAATCACAGAGTAGAAATACACAGCAAGAGACTCAAAAGGGACAAGGAACAGCAAATACAATGTCGGAACACTGAACAGTGAACACACAGATAACATTAACATTTATATGATGATAATTTATGCTGGTGAAAAATATGTTTTTATCACATGATACATGTACACCAGTTATGCAGTTTCATAAAGCCATTTCATAAATATATGATATGACAACACGTTACACATCGCTCTGCTTGAATGCGATTGGTCAATTTTAGAACCTTATCACATAGACTTTGATATGTGTGACCTTTCAAATATCGGTCAGTTGATAAATTCAGACGCGGACTCAATATCAATGTTGTTGAATTAATTATTGCATTAAAATACTAAACAAATTTGAAATATTTTTCTCTTATGCCCAGAATATCTATATGACGGAGAACTACTTCTCTTGGCGAAGCAGACGACTTCGGGGTCACGGTGCGTTTTTCGCCTCTAGTTCTCAGAAACTGTTGATTTCACGTCAAAAATACACATTTTAAGGCAATATCATGTGATAAAAAGAATCTCAAATGAATTTTCATTTCATACGATATAGTGTGAAACTCGTTGTGAGTTTTATATCATTTAATTTCCAATGTCATTTTCAAGAAACGAAGATTCTGATTGGCTGAGAAATTTTGTTGATACATCGATCAACACAATTTTTCACGGAAGTCTATTTATAGCACTATTTTTTGAACTGGGGGTTCCCTCAAACACGAATGAACTCGTTGCTGAAAATACAATTTGTTAATGTTTGCTTATGATTTAAAGGGTACCATCTCTTTTCTACTTACTCAAAAGTTAACACTGCATGTAGAATTTGCTCAAACTGGTCCTGATTACAAAGATATAGAGGGACGATCGTTCGCTGTTTGAATCATGGCGGCTGCCATAACTTGTTTTGGCAGGCGTATCACTGCGAAACCTTCCGACTTACGAAATATAGTGTGGTGATTGATTGTTTTTAGATCCAAGAAAACAGTCTGTTTTCCACAATTAAATGATAAGAAATGAATTTTATATTTTTTCTGTTGATGCAGGTATCACACGAAAAATTGAAAAGAAAACTTTTGCATCAACGCGCTACTTGCATTGATGCAGTTTTCTGTTCAATTTTTCGTGTGATACCTGCATCAACAGAAAAAATATAAGATTCATTTCTTAAATCCCCTCGCTTAGGCTCGGGGATATAAAACACACAACTCATTACATAATACATCGTATGAAATGAAAATTCATTTGAGATCCTATATATGCATAGTCAGAACACTACAAAGAAATTACATGTCACATGTACGATGTGGTGCACGGAAAAATAAAACAAAGTGACAAATGAATTAATATAAAGTAGATTAAACAGTATTTACCTTTTCCAATCAAAGGGGATTTCCGTGAACTAGATAACTCGCGTATCATTTGTTATGTGACCGTGATAAATGTAAAATAATCTTTATTTAGATCTATTGATATCAGAATATGTAATCCAAAACGATGATATTATATAAATATTATGTAGTAAATGTTTGGCCAGTTATTGGAAACTCCATGTTGAATAGACCATTTTCCAGTCTTGTTAGAAAGCACAAAATATCTTAGTCAACATCTTTTGGCGTTCTTTTTCATTATGACGTCACTGTTAAAAAGACGCAATTTCATAGTGACGTAACAATGAAAAAGTGCGCAAAAATTACCTCTGGCATTTTTCGTCATTTTGTCAGCCATTATGAATTTCGGCAAGTGGCCTATTCAATCACATTCTACTATTAGTCTTCAGGTGGGCCTGTGTCTTTCTGGTATGTGTGTGTTTTTTTAATGGTAGAGGAGTTGTCGGATGTGTTCCTGCATGGAGGGCGGTCTTAAATCCCTCTATAGTGCAAGCATGCACAACTGAATCTGGTAGATTTTCAGCCTGTCGTATCACCGCAATAGAATTATTTTTCTGCATGTAGAAGTTTCATATTTTTTAAAATGACGATCATCCGTACTCATGACAACATCGAACGAAACAATCAAACTTGTTCAGAGTTGTTTAATTTAACTCGCTCTGTGTGGCAAACTTTGTTGGCATGATTAATGTAATGGGCATGACTGATTTCATGAGGCTTATGTCTATTGATTCCCTACTGGCTTGCAGGAGGGGACTTATAGTTTCCACCCCGTTTGTCCGTCCGTCTGTCTGTCACTCTTTAGTTTTCTTTTTTTAGATTTTTTTTCGCTGTTGCTGCATATATTTAACTCATTTATGGTATGTAGATATATTTCAATGTGATACAGATCAAGTTCGAGTTTGATTTTGATTGACCTATTTTTACCAGAGTTGTGTCCTTTAGACTTTGCAAATTTCATGAAATCATCCGACTTTTTTTCTGTCCTATTGCAGAGAATTAATTGATTTTTGGTATATGAATACATATTAGTGTGATTACAGGTCAAGTTCGAGCTTAGTATTGATTGACCTATTTTTACCAGAGTTATGACCCTTGGACTCTTACATATCTTTTCTGTTACTGCAGATAATGAACTGATTTATGTGATGGCATTCATCTGTTGGTGCAAGTACAGGTCAAGTTTAAATTTGTTTAATTGAAGCGTTCTAGGCAGAGTTGCAGGACATATATTTATGCTGGTAGGGGACAAATATCGCACAGCGATCAAAGATTTATTGATTCTGATTTTGGCTTTGAATTTTACTTCCATTTAATGAATATGAACTCCGTATAGTTTTGTACTATGTTGATATGCCATGCAATTGGATTTCTGGTGTGAGAGTTTCAACAACAATTATTTTTAATTTCGTAGAACAAACGAAATTTTAAATTCATAAACGCTGAACATTCATGCATGCTCTTACCTTTTTTCAGGTTCTCCGCCGTTATTCGCAAATATCACGGTTACAGTTAGAAATAAGAAGCATGGTGATAGTAATGAAGACAGCATATGCTTCTCAGAAGAAATTAAAATCACAGCAAGCTCTCAAAGTATATTTTGCTCCACTATATGGATCGGCAATGAGATACATATTCATATGAGTAATCATATGGATAAAATCTCCGATATTGAAGTCTATGGCGGTAAGAAATTGTTAGTTATACAGTGTTTTACAGGGGATTCATTCTACTATGTGGCTTGCTTTCTTCATTCAACATCCCTATTTCTAAATTGGATCTTCCTACAATATACTGCATACCAAAACTGCACAAATCTCCTTACAAATTTAGATACATTGCTAATTCTAGCAACTGCTCAACTACAAGTTTGTCTAGACATCTGACGTCAGCCCTCACAGCGGTAAAGGAACACGTTGCAAAATATTGTGAAACTGTTCTTAACAGGAATGATGTGAATTTATTTTGGTCTATAAAAAATTCCGGGGATGTGATTGACAAGATAAAATCTAGAAATTTTCAAGCCAATACGATTGCTTCATACGATTTTTCAAATATGTACACCACGCTTCCTCACGACAAGATCAATGATCAATTGTCCAAACTCATTAAATGGTGCTATAATCGAGAGGGGAAAATTTATATTTGTACATCTGAATCAAAGGGTTTCTTTTCCGCTACAGAATACAAATCATACAAATCATGGACATGTAGCGACCTGTGTAGTGCCTTGTCCTTCCTCTTGGACAACATTTATGTAAGATTTGCTGAGAATCTCTACAAGCAGGTTGAGGGGATTCCTATGGGTACAAATTGTGCGCCTCTTGTTGCAGATTTATTTTTATACACATATGAAAAGGAATTTATTCAAAATCTTCAAAAGCAAAGAAAACATGATGATGTGAAGTGCTTCATTGGTACTTCTAGGTACCTGGATGATATTCTTACTATCGATAATCCTGTTTTTGAAAAGTATAAAGATGTTATTTATCCACAAGAATTGACTCTAAACAAGGCAAACTTTACAGACACTGAAACACCATTTTTGGACCTAAATATCAAAATTGTCAATGGAGAAATTCATACAAGTGTATATGACAAACGAGATGATTTTGGATTCAACATAGTAAATTTCCCCTGGCTTGACGGTGATGTCCCTAGATTACCGTCATACGGTATCTACATTTCACAGCTCATCCGGTATGCTAGAGCATGTACTGATGTTTTGGATTTTCATAATAGAAATCTACAAATTACAAAGAAACTTTTAGGTCAAGGTTTTCGCTTTCACAAACTAGTAAAGACTTTCTGGAAATTTTACAAAAATTATGATCAACTTCCTTTGAAATTCGGACCCATACAAGCAACGGAGTATATTACTTTAGGTATTTCACAACCTGCATTTTATGGTGACATAATTAACAAAATAAGAAAGATCAAAGGTAGACAGCATATGTATCGAAAATGCGTCAGAGTCATCAAACGCCTTTTATACCGTGGATATGATCCTAATGTCACCAGACGGACACTAAGCTTGGTTCTTGACCAATATACAGTCTTGTACGAGCGCATTCTTAAGACTTGCACTCTGACTGACTGTGACGACGGGACTCCATGACGGGCCCTGTCCAAACCTCTTTAGAGAAGACAGGGCCCCGACCACCTGTCCTCTCTGAATGTCAGTCGGACTCCTCGGGTGATAACATATATGAGCTCGCTACAGCCGGCAGAGCACGGACTGTATTACGCACGTCCTCTTTTTATATCCATTTACATATTCATCTGTGTTGCCTGGACCCCTGCGTGTTACGGTCTTGTTTGTGTGTGGTCATCTAACAGTGAGGAGGTTGTTTTACACCATAATTGTGCGTTCTTCGAGACCTCTGGGAAATCGGAATAGTGGGAGGGTTGTGCGCACGTAATCCAGGATAACCACACCGTCTGCTATTTACGTGGCAGATGGCCGTCCTAAGTCGGCACCGGTTGCCCATTGGTCTCGTTGGTTTATGCGTAGTCTTTTATGTTTCATGTGTCTATGTTGTGAGATGGTGTTCCTTGTCCCTTTTGGGTCTCTTTCTGTGGGTATCTGTTCTGTGTTTTTTGCATGGGTGTTTTGGGATTTTGCTTTGGTTGCTGCAACCTAGTGTTGTTGGAGATCCCCTCCTTTCTTGCATATAATAATTTAGGTACTACGGTAAACTCCTTCGCAATAATTCAATTTCAAATTAAAAATGTCAGAATTTTGAATGGCAGATTTTCAATGAAATTCTTCTATAAAGGTAGAGTCAGACAATGAATTTACGCCTTTCAGGCAGGAATGTTGCGTTATGGAAAGACGCCACTCAGTCTTCTACAAACTATGGAGGCTATGCATCTAGAGCTGTTGACGGTAGCGATAGTGAACATGGCTTTGGTTCAAATAGTTGTACTCATACTAAACAAGACGAAGACCCCAAGTGGAATGTTGACCTGGATCATTCTTATATGATAACTTGGATTCAGATCGATAATAGAGATGACAGACGTAAGTACACGATTTATGAAATAATGAATAGTTTCATAAACAGTGGGCAAAATAATTATGGAATAGGCCACTTACACAGGCAATATTGCCACACATAAAGTTCATATGAAAAACATATATATTACATATGAAAAATTCATCTTTTCTACGCATGAATCGTACACGCATGTATTTCATATGAATTCACACATGTGTATTATGTATGTATTTTGTATATATTTCACATGTTGTACATATCACGTGTAATGCATATGTACAATACATATGTATTGTACACATTTTTCATATGTATTTCATATATACAGTCAATATATACAGTACTACAACCCACTTGTTTGACAAAAAAGTAGATAGGATAGGATGCAGGATGTAGGATAGAAAGTGGATAGAATCTTATCTTATCATATCCTATCCCATCCTATCCTATCATATCCACCTCAATCCTATCCACCTCAATCCTTACCATTTCTATCCCATCCTATCCTATTTCCTATCCTATTCTACATCCTATCCTATCCTACATCCTATCCACCTCGTTATTCAAACCAATCTTTCTTTTTTTTAATTTTTGAGTTATTAGGAGACAAACACACTTATTTGATTAAATTCGATCCATTAAAAATTTTCACTTTACTTAATGGAGAGGTTTTAATATTATATTTTTGTTTCTTACACTGCAATAATGGTATTTATTCATTTAAACAATTTTCATTCTTATAAAATCCAAAAAACAGCAATAGTTACAGATAATGTACTACTTATGCATGACGTTGTATCAAGTCATTTAGTTTTAATCATAATCTCGCTAAAGGATATGAGAAGAAGATGAAGGTGGATAGGATAGGATAGGATAGGATGTAGGATAGGATGTAGGATAGGATAGAATGTAGGATAGGGTGGGAAAGAAATTGAAATGAGGTGGATAGGATAGGATATGATAGGATAGAGTGGATAAAAGGTGGACGTAGGATGTAGGATGGTGGATAGGATAGGATATAATTGTCAAACAAGTGGGTTGCAGTACTGTATGTATTACACATGTTTTACACTTGTGAGAATTATGTGCTGCAATTATAAATTCATGCGTATTTCATATGAATTATTTTGGATGCCATCTTTGATGTATTTCTGTTATGATTTTAAATGACCATGGCCTAATTACCTAAATTTTGAATTACCATGACCTGATGACTTCCCAATAAAAGTCTATAACAGACTTTGGCACCTGGTTTCTGACGTAGCATTGTCCTTTTCTTTGCTGTCACAGAAATGGTACATCTGATTCCATGCATCTTTCAACAAATACCTCTCCTGTACTATATATAACCTGTATGTATTATTTCTGGTTTTATCCAAACCTATTAAAAAAAAAAGAAAGAAGTATCTTCTTGTTCATGTGATAAGTATTCAATGTGGCCATTTTTTTATTTCAACATACATGAAAAAACTATCATGTTCTGTAAGAAGTTACTTAACTTTAGTCTCAGTTAAATCACTTAGTCTCAGTTACTTCACTTAGTATTAACTACTTGTCTTCATAGACTCCTGATCTCAAATTTTGTTCCTGCAATAAGTTGAAAAATGAGAATACCTTGTTAAGCGGCAAATTAGAATTCTATTCCATATTCATCAATCAACTTCATAATACTTGTAACCAACACAGTTTATAGGAAAGCATTGATCAATATCTTAACCCTCCATCTTTATTTACTTCATATCTCAGGTAAAAGGTAATGCTCTCAAATGAAGGGTCTCGTTACATTGAAGGTATCTACATATGAAATACATAGTTCAAGAGTTATAGCCCAGCAAGGTTAAAGTTTTGTCTACTGACGGTGACATCGACAATGCTGAGGGTATCAAATAACAGATTTCAAGACTTTTTCGTCCCAACGTCATATTTCGAAGAGTTCTAAACAGACAAAATATCTTTAAAACAAAAGTCCTTAAGTTTATAGAATCTACCAAATATTACAATTTGCAGTTTTCACATACCAATAACTCATTATATCTCTTTATCCTCTTCTCTTCTCTATCTTTCAATTGTACTCATTTATTAGGGACACTCTTGTCATCTGAAAGCTTCTGGTAATACTCTGTGAATAAAGTAAAATCAGGAAATATAATAAACTTTTAAAAATTTGACTTGTCAGGAGAATATCACTCATTGTACAGGTTTTGAAAGTATGAAAGAATTAAATGTCAAAGACACTAGTAGAAATTGGTATTTGAATATTTTTGACTTGTATTCGATTCATATTTGAATATTTGTTATTGAAAGTGTTTTTTAAATGAAAGTCTGACCACTGGATTTATCGCCGTGTTTGGTCTGTATGAGGTATAAGAACAGTTTAAAAACTAGAACTGCCCTGAAGTGGTCGAATTATACCCATGCATTGTGGGACATTTTTATGAACAGAAGCATTTATGACGCAATATTCATTTGTTTAAATTGAAACTCTCATCCGGGATTGAATGCTTTGGTATGAAAATTTCATTAGTACTTTGAATGCTGCTTTAAGAACTTCAAAACCAAATACTTTTTTCTCGTTATGAAGTTCATTACTTCTTACAAAGACCTAAAGTTAAGGTCGAGGTCACTAGTAAAAAATGTAGTACTCTCTCTGGTAAATATATCTATGAAATGTGAAAGGCCTACCATTTATAGTATACAAGAAATCTGATTTCAAATCTTCTTAACCAATAATGCAATATAGACCCATGGTCAAGGTAACAAGGTCAAATGTCATGGTAACAAAATGTTGTAATCCTTATGGAGAATGTGTGTATGTAATATGATAGGCCTACAATTGATAGTATGAAAGGAATCTGCTCTCAAATCTTCTCAACCTAAATTGAAACATAAGCCCAAAGTCAGTGTCGAGAGGTCAAAAGTCATGATACTAAAACTGTAGTACTTTTTGTGGTAAATGCGTGTATGAAATAACTGCTACGTCATATTGGTACATTTTTGGACATAATAATTTTCATACTTTTTGGCCATATTACATTGTTTAGACTGAGGATCACTGACGAGGGTTTAGTACCCGAAACGTGCATGTCCGGTCCATGCTGTAAATTTATCAGGTTTTAAATGATGCTATTAAATTTAAAGACGTTTTAAATTTGATCTACTTGGTGAGTGTCACTGCTGGTGGACCAAGAGTCTCCATGGGCACATGTAGCCAAGTTCGATCAACTTCGGTTGATCGTCTGTCTCTTCAACGCATTTGAAATTTTCTGTTACAAAATTTCTTGAAATTTCTAAAACGTGGGACCTATAGCATCATATCCCACCTATTCTGCTACGTCATTTTGGTACATTTTTGGACATAATAATTTTCAAACTTTTTGGCCATATTACATTGTTTAGACTGAGGATCACTGACGAGGGTTTAGTACCCGAAACGTGCATGTCTGGTCCATGCTGTAAATTTATCAGGTTTTAAATGATGCTATTGATTTTAAAGACGTTTAACATATAAAAGGCCTGCCATTGATAGTATAAACGATAAAAGTTATCTCCTTTAAAATGTCTTAACCTAAATGCTATATAGGGTGAAGGTCAAGGCCACAAGGTCAAACGTCATGGTACATGTACCAAAACGAAGTACTCCTTATGGTGTATATAAATTATGTGTTTTTTAAAATATGAAATGTCTACTATTGATAGTATAAAAGAAATCCACTTTCAAAACATCTTAACCATAATATTGTATAGGGTGAAGGTCAAGGTCACAAGATCACAACGTCAAAAGTCATGGTACCAATATGTAGTAAGTTTATGGTGGCCTACAATTAAAAGTATGAAAGAAATCTGCTTACAAAACTTCTTAACTGGACGGACAGATGGACAGGGTGATTCCTATATCCCCCCTAAACTTCATTCGCGGGGGATATAATGAGCATTTCTGACAATGTCCAAAAAGACGTCACAAATGCATCAAGAATTCAACTTTAGAGCTAGACCAAAAATAACACTTTTTAAGACATTCTCAAGAATCATCCAGATGTTTTTAGTTTGTTGATATGTCCTTCAGTTCTGAAAAAGTTTGTCCAAGGTGTGACCTACTTTTGGTTGTGTGGTGTCACCTGTTGACAGACCAGGACCAAGAACACTTGTAGGGAACAATAAATACTTTATTCTTACCAAGTTTCATAAAAATCCCTTCAATAAATTAGTGGTTCTGGGTAAGAGTTAAAAATGTGAAAAGTTTATAACAGACCGACAGTGCTATGACAGTAGCTCACAAGTCCAGAAAACTTGAGACAAGTGTGACAGACAGGGTAGAGTCAATAAGTTTCCTCCTGCTAGATGGCAAGGGACTAGTAAGAATTTTGTCGATATGTTTATCATGTTGTAAACATTTTGTCTGCAGAAAGCAAACACATTGATTTCAAATAACAGAAATCTCACCTCCTATAGCAGTCTTTTCAATCTCCATAGTGTTTGTGGTGCATGCCTCCTCGTTTTCATGCCATACATGTAACTTCTCTTCACCGATTTTAAGTTCACATCGTGTGTAACATGTGTACCAATGTTGACATCGTGTGTAACATGTTTTCCAGTGTTGACATTTTTATGCCATCTTGTATCAGGCATTAATCGATAACCTAAAATAAGCACAAGGCATGAAAATACTGAAAGTACTTCAAAGGGTTCAATATGTATGTCTTTATTTGGACATTCTACATGTATGTACACAAAAAAATTCTTTAGAATCTTACTTATCACTGGCATTGTATTAAACAAAATGTGATGATTATCTGCAGTAAGTTGTGATCTCTTGGTATAATTGTTCCAAGATTATTCCCCATATTAAAAGCAAATATGCACCATTACCGGCATAACAGTTTGTGCAAACCAGCAATAGTTTAAAATAATTTGTTGGTCATAATATACTCTATTTTGTTGGTCATGATTTATCACACTTTGCAAGTGTGATGTCATTGTTGGGTAATAAAACAGTTAGTTAATCATGCTTGTAACTGTTTGGCGAACAGTCAACTTTTTTCTGTCATTAGTGATGGAGACCTTGGAAACGACCTTTGGTCTTCACGTGTGTAAGGTTTCCCCAGGTCTGAGTTCTACCTGTACCTAAGGACTTTAGTTTAACCGTTCACATAGCAACAATGAAATAACTGTATATTAACATAATTAATAACTGACCTATTAACCCTGAACATTAGAAGTTGTTTTTCTCCTGTCATGAGCAATCTGTTATCAACTCACATGCAACATTTGTCATACTGCTAAAGTAAAATGCAGAGCTCTTGAAATCTTCTAATAAAATGAAGGAAATTTGGCATTTTGCATCATAACAAATACTTTTTCATCAGCAAATTCATTATTATGAAACCGATACTTTCCATGAACTCTTCAGATGTGCAAGCATGAATTTTCATCTCATGAATAATTTTTGTCTTTTTTTTCAACATTGTTCAATAACATATCACATGCATTCTTACCTTCAAGACTTTAAACTGATTTTCATTCATGGAAATTAATTCCAATGAAAAGTTTTAATTAGTACCTTGAATTTTAAGAATATTATTACAAGATAGTTCATATATATATAATTATTCATTCTATAATAAGTCATTTCGTAAAAAAAAAAGAACAGGTATGTCATATGTTGCAAGTTTGGTTTAAGTTTTCGAAAAGTAGGTCAAATCCAAGGTCAAGGTCACTAGGTCAAAGGGGTAACAGGACGATCCGACCATAAAACATTCCGGCCACTATGAAATGGGAACCGGCCCCAGACGATCCGGTCCCTAGTCACTCCGGCCACAAGTACTTAGACGATCCAGCCCCCGTTAAATCAAACACCTAAGACGATCCGGCCCCTGTGTATATTATCATTCAATTCTTGTACCCCAAGACGATCCGGCCCCTGTGTGTCTTATATAAATTATATTGTCCCCAGACGATCCGGCCCCCGTTTAATCAAACACCTAAGACGATCCGGCCCCTGTGTATATTATCCTTCAATTCTTGTATACCCCAAGACGATCCGGCCCCTGTGTGTCTTATATAAATTAACATTGTCCCCAGACGATCCGGCCCCCGCTTAATCCAACACCTAAGACGATCCGGCCCCTGTGTATATTATCCTTCAATTCTTTTACCCCAAGACGATCCGGCCCTTGTGTGTCTTATATAAATTAACATTGTCCCCAGACGATCCGGCCCCCGTTTAATCAAACACCTAAGACGATCTGGCCCCTGTGTATATTATCCTTTAATTCTTGAACCCCAAGACGACCCGGCCCTTGTGCGCTTATATAGTGTCCGCAGTTGTTCCGGCCCCTGTATATTCATTATAGAAATTGTCACCACACCATGTCCATAGTCTACCCGCCCCCTGTACGTATACAGTCACGTATTTTATTTTCTGGGCTTGGGTTCACAGCATTACTTTGATAAACATACATTTATCTCTTTAAACTTAATTAATATGTCAAATCGGTGATTTAATCATGATATTTTTTAAAAATCATTGATTTGTTGTTATTAAAAGATTTACTAAAGTCATACTTCAACTACAGTTATATGTTAAATGTGAAAAACTATCATAAAGAAAACTTGATATTCCCCTAATGTATGTTTATTATCAAAACATGTTATATCATATTATACATGTTATATCAGGTGAAAAAAAAAGAATTAAAAAAAAAGTTAAATGTGAAAAAAATGAAACCTAAGAATGTAAATTTATACAACATTGTACATTATATTACGGGGGCAGGATCATCTTGGGTTAAAAATTATTCATGCAAAAAGTGGCCGGGTCGTCTTGGGATATACGTTATACCAATATTAATTTATTTTCTGTACAAGTATATAGGAGCCGGATCGTCTGGGGTTCTATAACGGGGCCGGATCATCTTGGGATGCCTAATACATTTAATGTACATGTAAATAAACAGGGGCCGGATCTTCTGGGGATAGTCATTATTACCTGCAAAGTAATTATATACAGTAAAGGTTAACGATCGTCTGGGGATATAAGAATTTAATGTATTTGTACATGGGCTGGAACGACTTGGGGTATAACATATATTCCATATATATATATACAAATATACAGGGGCCGGATCGACATGGGGTATAACATATATTCCATATATATACAAGTATACAGGGGCCGGATCGACTTGGGGTATAATATATTCCATATATATACAAGTATACAGGGGCCGGATCGACTTGGGGTATAACATATTCCATATATATACAAGTATACAGGGGCCGGATCGTCTTGGGGTATAACATATTCCTTATATATACAAGTATACAGGGGCCGGATCGTCCGGGGTTTATACATTGACAGGGTCATTGGCCATGGTCAATCTATGTAAAGTATACGGGGGCCGGGTCGTCTGGGGTACCTGTGGCCGGATGCGTCAGTGGCCGCATCGAATTGGGTCAGAGAGCAGTGGCCGGATTGGTTTGTGGCAGGAACGTCTAGAAATCGGTCAAAGGCCATGGTATAATATGAAAAGTCTTGTCACAAGGTATCTACATATGAAAACCCTACTCCTTATAGTTCAAGAGATATAGCCACGGTTAAAGTATTCAAAAAAGTAGGTCAAAGGTCATGGTCTCAAATGAAAGGTCTTGTCACAAGGTATTGATATGTGAATGAAATCTACTGTTGATCTAAGGATCAATGATACCCACGCCCGGCATATTTTACATATAAGCAAGGTATAAGAAGTTTGAAGGTGCACAATTCAACACAAAATTGAGGAACATGATCCTTTATTTGAGTTTGACCTGTATTTCTCAATGTACACACATGTAAGGCTATATCTAAGAAATAAATATATTCCCTGTTACAGTTTTCAGTTTTTTGGTATAATAGCTACATTCAAGAAATAAAGTTATTATCTGCAAAAGTTGTCCTTGTAATGTCCAGAAACCACAAAAAATTGAATTTGTGTAAGTTTCAAGGGATATAACTCCGACAGAATTGAGGGACATGACCCATATTCAAACTTGACCTGTATTTCTTGGTGTAATAGCTATATGCAAGGAATGAATTGATTATCTGTAACGGTTTTCCTTTAAACGTCCGGAAACCACAAAATTTTGAATTATTCCAAGTTTCATGGGGCATAACTGTGCACATAATTGAGGGACATGACCTATATTCGAACTTGACCTGTATTTCTTGGTGTAATAGCTATAAGCAAGGAATGAATTGATTATCTGTGACGGTTTTCCTTTAAACGTCCGGAAACCACAAAATTTTGAATTATTCTAAGTTTCATGGGGCATAAATCTGCACATAATTGAGGGACATTACCCATATTCGAACTTGACCTGTATTTCTTGCTGTAATAGCTATATGCAAGAAATGTATTGATTTTCTGTTACGGTTTTTCTTTAAACGTCTGGAAACCACAAAATTTTGAATTTTTCTAAGTTTCAAGGGGCATAACTCTGCTCTAAATTGAGGGACATGACCCATATTCGAACTTGGCCTGTATTTCTTGGTGTAAAAGCTATATGCAAGAAATGTTTTGATTATCTGTAATAGTTTGCCTTTAAATGTCTGGAAACTATAGGTGGGACGGACGCACGCACGGAAGGACGGACGGACAAGTGCATCACTATATACCCCGCCATTATATGGCTATTAACTCATATTCATATAAGATACATATATTAAATTCTGAACTTTTTACATTTTGCACGACAGAAAGGGAAACAATTATCCATATTTTCTGGTACTGCTAATATATTACTAGATTAAGAAATGGTTTGCTTACATGGATAAGAAACAGAAGCGCACAAAATATACACTTTGAAATACAGGATGTATTATTTGGAAATAGCAAATTTACAGATATCATCAACTTGATCATAATTCTTTTTAAAAAGTTCATATATAACAATAGACTTCATAATTCATTACCAAATATCAATGGCTTTTTAGGTTTCTTAAAACACTATCAAAGGATAGAAAAACAGATTTATAGAGATAAAAAACAAATTGAAAAATTCTCAAGAGGATGGGATGTTTTTACATTTCTTAGAATTTGAATAATATTAGTGCACTAGGAACTTGATTTAATCTATCCCTCCTATGCATAAAAATTGCAGACTATGACAAAGCAGGGCTACATGGTGAGGTGTGCGTGTGTGTTTGAATGAGTGTGAGGGAGGTTACTGGTGTCTGTGTGTGAAAGTTGATCATCTTGAGGGGGAGGGACAAAAGAAGTGTGAATGCTTGGAACAAAAATAAAAGCACTCATATGATGCAAATGTGTACAATTCGAATTTCTTAATTTGTACAACTTAAGAATGATAAAGCAATAAAAAAAAAAATAAAAAAAAAAAAAAATAAAAATAAAAAAGAAAGCCCTACCACTTATAGTTTAACAGATATAACTTAGGTTAATGTTTTTGAAAAGTAGGTCAAAGTCCAAGGTCAAGATCACTAGGTCAAAGGTCATGGTCTCAAATGGAAGGTCTTGTCACAAGGTATCGACATGTAATATATTATATATGAAAGCCTAACCCCTTATAGTTTAAGAGATATAGCCCAGGTTAAAGTTTTTGTCTATAAATGACAAATATGTATGATGACCTTATCCCTGTATACAGCATAAAATCGATAATTCAGAAAGTCAGAAACCGAAGGCATACAAAATCAGGATAAAACAGGAACCAAAGCAAACAAACAAAAACCTCCACCACATGAAAAGAAGCGAACTCCCGATATGGGAGTGAGACCAGGTGCCCAGGAAGAGTAAGCATCTCCTGCTTGCATGCAACACCCGCCGCTTCAATTCGGTAGAACTGTCACATCCGATTACTTCCAATTCGGAAGACATGAGTACAATCTTTGGTCAGATGGTTCAAATGGTCTATGACAGAATATCATCCACCATTCTGGAGAGTGGGACATCATAGTGTATGACGAGTTCCCCATATCGACCGTAAAGATGTTAGTCGGTCACAAACATATCCCTGACTGAGAAGCTTATCTGAAAGACGCCTAGCTCTCAGAACAAAATCCGTATATTTGGTACTTGCTCTGCCATAGCGTATCAACTGAGATATGAACACGCCATAAGCAGGCGATGAAGGGATGTTGCTACTCAGCAAAGGAAAGTTTGTAATGCTGAAATTAAAGTCGTCACGTTTGTCATAGAGTGAGGTGTTCATGTGACCATCAGTGTCGTAGGACAACACTATGTCCAAATAGGATGCTGAATTATTTGTCTCTGTAGTTTCTTTGACTTCAAGCTCCGATGGATAGATCATACTCAGGTAATCTGCGAATTTTGGATTATTCATGGACAATACATCGTCTATGTATCTGTAAGTGAAGTTGAAATCAGAAGCTAAGTATCTTTTCCCTTCAGAGACCCAAGATTGAATGAATTCAGCTTCGTACGAGTAAAAGGGAAATGTCGGCAAGGAGTGGGGCACGATTGGTCCCCATTGGAATTCCGACAATTTGCTGGAAGACCTTTCCTCCAAACACCACAAAAATGTTGTCGATCAGAAAGTTTAACATCTGAATAATATCTGTTTCAGTGTACTTATTTTCAGAATCGGACTTTTGTTTTGTCATACAAGTAGTTAACATCAATAAATTTGTATTTGCGATTACCGTTCTTACTTGTAAACGCATTACTTTTTTTGCGAGTCCTTCTTTCAATTTAGAATGACGACAACAGACGACAGAATGACGACAACAGGATTTCAGCATAAATGACAAATATGGACAATGACCATATCGCAATACACAGTACAAAATCGATAATTCAGAGAATCACAAATCGAAGGCATACGAAATCAGGAAAAAAAAAACCAGGAACCACTAAAGCAAACAAAAATCTCCACCACATGAAAAGAAGTGAACTCCCAATTAGAATAATGTCGAAGGGTTTCAACTCTATTCCTTCTTGAATTGAAATTCCAAACCAATTTCCATGCACCAGACACGTGTTTCGAATATTAAATTCTCATCAGTGATGCTTCTAGCGGAGCCATCAAAAACTGAACTCCCAATTAGAAGTGAGACCAGGTGCCAAGTAAGAGTCAGCATCTCCTGCTTGCATGCAACATCCGTCGCTATATATCATTATTTTCTATAGATATTTTTCTTCATGATTGTAAGCTACTTATCATTGATTAAACGTGCATTTAGCCGCAATTAATCAAAATACGCATCAAAACCTACACTTTACATCATTTTTTTATTTCTTAGCACGTAATATATACTATATTAGTTCTGAATAACTTTTAGGTACTTCTTTGATGTTTATTCGAGTTGTCATCCTTGCTGCTAACGGTAAAACGTACTGATGTCAAAGCAGTAACCGTACATTTTTGAAGATTCATTCACACTGAGTCTATCATGTCTATGGAGAATAAATCATAAACCGCTAAAGGCGTTAAGGCCGGATTGCGAAGTGTTTGTATAAAATGACGTATGCTTTTTTGTGCAGACCAAAAGGTCAAAGGTCATAAATATTATTGCAAAATAAAAAAAGAGACCCAAGGGGGTCACATCGCTCACCTGAGTTGCAAATAAAAGAATGATGGTGGACAATTTGGTAGAGGACCTTGAGTTCTTGCTTTCTGTAAGGTTTCCTTAAATTCTGTGCAGCGGTTGCAGAGGAGAAGTCAAAAATGTGTCAGCCAATCAGAGCCCTCGGCGGCCATATTTGTTAAACGATCGGCACGAAAAACACAAACTTGGTAGAGGATCTTGTGTACTTGCTTCCTGTGAGGTTTCATGAAATTCTGTGCAGCGGTTGCAGAGGAGAATTCCAAAATGTGTCAGCAAATCAGCCCTCGGTGGCTATATTTGTTGACCGATCGGCACGAAAAACACAAACTTTGATCTACAGTCTTGTACCAGCGCATCCTTGAGACTTGCATTCTACTGACTGTGACGACGGGACAGTGAGGAGGTTGTTTTACACCACAATTGTACATTCTTCGAGTCTTCGGGTAATTGGAGAAGTGAGAGGGTTGTGCGCACGTAATCCAGGATAACCACACCATTTGCTAATCGCGTGGCAAATGGCCGTCCAAAGTCGTCACCGGTTGCCCATTGGTCTCGTCGGTTTGTCGTATGTCTCTTTTTCGTCTCATACTATGCTCGTCTTATGTGTTTTTGCATCGGGTGTATTGTTGTTTTGCTGTTGATGTTGCAACAGGGTCTTGTTGGATATCCCCCCTTCTTTGGTAGAGGACCTTGAGTACTTGCTTCCTGGAATGTTTGTGAAATTCCATGCAGCCGTTGTAGAGGATATGTCGAAAATGCGTCAACCAATCAGAGCCTTCAGTGGCCATATTTCTAGTCTTGTACCAGCGCATCCTTGAGACTTGCATTCTACTGACTGTGACGACGGGACTCCATGACGGGCCTTGTCCAAACTTCTTTAGAGAAGACAGGGCCCCGACCACCTGTCCTCTCTGAATGTCAGTCGGACTCCTCGGGTGATTATATACATGAGCTCGCTACAGCCGGCAGAGCACGAACTGTATTACGCGCGCCCTCTTTTTATATTCATTTACATACCCATCTGTGCAAGGGCCTCTACGTTTTGCGGTCTTGTTTGTGTGAGGTCATCTTACAGTGAGGAGGTTGTTTTACACCACAATTGTACATTCTTCGAGTCTTCGGGTAATTGGAGAAGTGAGAGGGTTGTGCGCACGTAATCCAGGATAACCACACCATTTGCTAATCGCGTGGCAAATGGCCGTCCAAAGTCGTCACCGGTTGCCCATTGGTCTCGTCGGTTCGTCGTATGTCTCTTTTTCGTCTCATACTATGCTCGTCTTATGTGTTTTTGCATCGGGTGTATTGTTGTTTTGCTGTTGATGTTGCAACAGGGTCTTGTTGGAGATCCCCCCCTTCTTTGGTAGAGGACCTTGAGTACTTGCTTCCTGGAATGTTTGTGAAATTCCATGCAGCCGTTGTAGAGGAGATGTCGAAAATGCGTCAACCAATCAGAGCCTTCAGTGGCCATATTTCTACAGTCTTGTACCAGCGCATCCTTGAGACTTGCATTCTACTGACTGTGACGACGGGACTCCATGACGGGCCTTGTCCAAACCTCTTTAGAGAAGACAGGGCCCCGACCACCTGTCCTCTCTGAATGTCAGTCGGACTCCTCGGGTGATTATATACATGAGCTCGCTACAGCCGGCAGAGCACGGACTGTATTACGAGCGCCCTCTTTTTATATTCATTTACATACCCATCTGTGCAAGGGCCTCTACGTTTTGCGGTCTTGTTTGTGTGAGGTCATCTTACAGTGAGGAGGTTGTTTTACACCACAATTGTACATTCTTCGAGTCTTCGGGTAATTGGAGAAGTGAGAGGGTTGTGCGCACGTAATCCAGGATAACCACACCATTTGCTAATCGCGTGGCAAATGGCCGTCCAAAGTCGTCACCGGTTGCCCATTGGTCTCGTCGGTTTGTCGTATGTCTCTTTTTCGTCTCATACTATGCTCGTCTTATGTGTTTTTGCATCGGGTGTATTGTTGTTTTGCTGTTGATGTTGCAACAGGGTCTTGTTGGAGATCCCCCCTTCTTTGGTAGAGGACCTTGAGTACTTGCTTCCTGGAATGTTTGTGAAATTCCATGCAGCCGTTGTAGAGGAGATGTCGAAAATGCGTCAACCAATCAGAGCCTTCAGTGGCCATATTTGTTGACCGATCGGCACAAAAAAACACAAACTTGGTAGAGCGCCGGACGACCACGAGGGACGGCGCGCTATGACAATAGCTCACTTGAGGTCAATTTCAATGTAACTAGGTCAAAAGTCGTGATATCAAATGAAAGGTCTTGTCATGAGGATTCTGCATGTGAAATATCAAAGCCATAGCCTCTATATAGCTCATGAGATATAGCCCAGGTTTATAATTTACAAAAGTAGGTCAATCGTCACGGTCACAAGGTCAAAATTTTGGTATCCATCGTAAGGTCTTGTGACAAGGAATACATATGTGAAATATAAAAGACCTATCATTTTCCATTCAAAAGTTGTGGCCAAGGTTAAAGTTTTTCAAAAGTAGGTCAAACTCCAAGGTCAAAGTCACTAGGTCAAATTTTGTTGCTGTGTTTGATTCGTATCAGCATGGTCTATCACCATGTCAAGTTTCTAGTTGCTCCTCCAAGCAGTTTTCTCTAAACAGACTTTTGTAAACGCAACACAAAATGTTGTCGGACTGACGGACAGACAGACTTCTCCATTTCATGGACCGGATTATGCTCTCCAATCTGGCCAAAAACTTTACTACTGCGCAAAAATTAACATAGAAAACTCCCTGTCTAAAATGATTTTCTTTCACTGTGAGCATAGTATTACTGTCCGCGCAGCTCACTTCACTATTCGGAAAATTGAAGTTTTTTCTCTACTTTGTCGGCATATTTTCCGATTAAAATTAGAGATGCAACGATATACCGAAATACCGTACACCGCGATATTTACCTTACGGTTCGATACGTAATACGCACATTTTTTTTTTATTTGTCTACGGTATTCAAAATCAAAATTCAAAATTCAAAAAACATGGTAGCGCCCGTTGAGGGTTGTCAAGTTTAAAGAAGATTTGACTGTATTTAGGCAACAAATCAAACCAAGATGATGCATAAACAACAATACATGTATGCAAGCATTTTATACAACCTTTTCTACAACATGCAAGCACAGTATTTTCGATACTTTTTTCGCAGATATACTTCTTACGTGCACAACTTGTGAGAAATGGTCACGTCAAATGTCGATATTTCCGACATACAATTCATTCATGGGGAACAAATACATGTATCACTGTTATACAAATGTGTACAGATTAAACCTTGGCCATGAATTGATTATGTGTCAACGTACATGTATGCAATTTCAACATTGTACATTGTCACTGCTCATAGATACTACCTTGACCCTTATGATGTGGATCATGCATCACATTCACAGTAACATGAAATTGAAGGCTTTAAAAATATATTGTGAAATTGTTCTTTTTCTTCTATTGAAATTTACAAGAAGTTTTTTTCTTCGAGTCAGCTGAAGTATCGTGATACGTATCGTATCGTGAATGATGTATCGTGATAGTATCGTATCGTCAGATTGTGTATCGTTGCATCTCTAATTGAAATTTACATATAGGGGGTAGATCTCGAACTCTCATAACTAACGGAGTACGGTACGATAAATGTCTGTACGACCAATACTACGCTCACAGTGAAAGAAATAATTTTAGATGGGGAGATTTCTGTGTTAATTTTAGCTCGACATTGTCGACATTCTCCATTGACTCAGTGTTAATCATCGGCGATGTCGCGCTAAAATTTACATAGAAAACTCCTTATCTAAAATTATTTTCTTTCACTGTGAGCGTAGTATTAGTCGTAGGTACACGTATCGTACACCGTTAGTTATGAGAGTTCGAGATCTATCCTCTTATATAAATTTTAATCGCAAAATTTTACGACAAATTAGAGATAACTTCAATTTTCAGATTTTTTAAGTGAGCTGCGCGGACAGTTGGCGTAGGTACACATATCATACACTGTTAGTTATGAGAGTTTGAGATTTATCCCCCTATAAAGATTTTAATTGCAAAATTTGCCGGTAGAGGATAGAAAACTTCAATTTTCCTTTATCTGAAGGGAGCTGCGCCGACAGTAATTCTCCTTCTTGTGAATCACAATCTCCCCCATCTTTTGTTTCCCACTATCGGCAGTAGTTTTGTTTGATAAATCATTGACGAACATCATCCTTTATCTAGAAGTCTACACCTTCAGTCTGAGCCGATTACTCATACTCAATGACAGTTTTGTTGTGTCGCCTGCGAAGCATAGCGACACTTATCTTGTCTAGTCAGAGGAAGCTCGAGCAAATTTTGAAACGACCTAAAAATAATGCACCATTGGTCTACATTACTACTTAGTATCTGTAAAAACATGTTCACGCCTTATTTGGTAAAGTTTTACACTGCTTATGTTACTGATAATCCGATGAATTCTTAATTCTTGGCAGTTCCCACTTTCTACATTCTCTGGCACTGGCAGGTTCCCGTCGCGTCGATCGTCTGCTTTCCATTGTCTATTTCGAGCACGCGCTGCTTCGCGTCGATAACGTTACTTGTCGTACTTGTCGCCAGAATATTTCGCCAACTTTAGGTAAATGTGTATCGTGTTCAAAGGTTTCCAACATCATATCATGCAGACACGGGGGGGGAGGGGTGGGGCGCTTGGGTTAGATTTTTCAAGTGTTCAAATATCTTAGTACTTAACATAAAATATACTCTCTAAAAATGTACATAAAGTGTACATATATGGGGAGGGGGTACCTCTCTCCCCCTCCCAACCCCTTCCGCCCCTCCTTAAATTTTATCTTTCCCTTACCCCCCCCCCCCCCCCCGCACCGGCTTTTCCTCCTCCTCCTGTCCTTATCTCCCCTCCCCTAGCTCCTCCCGTCCCATCCCTTTCACCCTGTCCAACCCCTCATATATAATAATGTTTGACAATTTTTGCTGCCGGTGTATAATTGTATATAGTCCTTCGTAAAGTGCGTGACCATACATAAAGTTGAAAATTTTCATAAACTGAAGACTATGGAACGCCAAATTAACAGAACCTCAAATAATTAGAGATCTTAATTAAAGAGCTCTTTAAAAGAATTAGAGAGCTCTATAATTCAATTAAAGAGCTCTTTCATTCTATTATTGTGCTCTTTAATTCATTTGCTGCGCTCATAAATACAATTAGAGAGCTCTCTAATTCTTTTAAAGAGCTCTTTAATTCGCATCATTTATTGAGCGCAATAAATGAATTAAAGAGCTCTCTAATTTTATTATTGAGAGTAAATGAATTAAAGAGGGCAATAATTGTTTTATTGCGCTCAATATTACAATTAGAGAGCTCTTTAATTCTTTTAATGAGCGCAATAAATATGTGAATTAAAGAGCTCTTTAAAAGAATAAAAGAGCTCTTTAAAAGAATAAATTAATTCTTCAATTAATTACAGAGCTCTTTAAAAGAATTGAAGAGCTCTCAAATACAATAATAGAGCTCTTTTATTCATACAAAGCCGCTTTTTATAATTAGAGAGCTCTTTAATTCAATTGAAGAGCTCTTCAATTATTTTACAGAGCTCATTAATTTAATTAAAGAGCTCTATAATTCTTTTAGAGAGCTCTTTAATTATAATATGGATCTGTCCGTTTTAAAGAGATCTCTAATACAATTGAAGAGCTCTCTAAAAGAATTAGAGAGCTCTTTAATTGAATTAGAGAGCTCTTTAATTGAATTATAGAGCTCTGTAAAAGAATTAAAGAGCTCTATAAAAGAATTGAAGAGTTCTCTAATTACAATAATCGGCAATGTATGAATTAAAGAGCTCTATAATTTAAGTAGAGAGCTCTTCAATTCTTTTATAGAGCTCTATAATTAATTGAAGAGCTCTTTAATTATTTTAAAGAGCTCTTTAATTAATTGAAGAGCTCTCTAATTATTTGAGTTTGAACTTTCTGTTAATTTGGCTTTCCATAGAAGACATTATTGTATGACTGGAAAATATGCCAATCACTGATTGGCTGAAAACATGTCTGGAGCCTCTAAATATATCGCTATAATTTAACTATTCCCGTAATGTCTGTATAACACCTATACAAACGTACGGCGCGAAATTTTATCTATAGCTGTATAGACAATGTCGCCTATTATGACGTCACTAACGGCGAGCGCCGCTACGTTAGGTATGTTCAAATATCAGTAGGGCGGCCAAGCCGGATTTGCACGTGCGGCGGTAAAAAGTAAAATGTGAGTCCGCGAACGCATGACGCACTCTTTCTCGTCGGAGAAAATATGGACGCCTCCGAATTTTGGTCCTTTTCCGAAAGCTCTGGAGAGCCCAATTTTTTATTTCAGCAAATAAAATATCGTCGAACTTTTGCTTTTAGCTTTATATTTTACCCTCAGTTAGTTTATTTCAGACAAACATGACATTATAATTACTAAATCGATGGTTGAAGTTGGATAAATTTTCCCAGGAAAAAATGCCCCAAAAAGTGGAAAATAAAAATGAGGTACAAAAAATGGTCCCTCACAGATTTTTATAATATTATCAAAAAATGACATTCACATCGGCATCTTTCAAATATCAAAAAATTACAGAACCACTTTTTCATATATTGAAATAATTCTCGTTTGAAATCAGCTGGTGTTAACTTCGCTTCGGCATGCGCAGAATCAATATTTTGCACCCAATACACATTGAACGTGTGTCACATTGTAAACATGAATGAGTTACTTTATCGGAGTTTATAGCATTTTGTGTATGAAAAAGTAATAATGTTGGATGATTTTAATCTTGTGAACTCATTTCTAACCTTGGATTTGCATTTATAAAGAGATTAAGGGAGATTTTAAGCTGTTCTGTCCTCGATTCACAAAGGCAGGTGTCAGTGTCGGTGTGATGTAAACTTGATGACGAAAACCTATGACACGACTTGTGTACAACACAAATACATGTTACTGTGAATGTACTCTGCCGATCGCTCTACCTTCGTCAAATAATTGTGTATACTTGACCACTGATGTCGTACTTTAGGCCTCGATGAAATCCATAGGGGCCCCTACATTGGCTACAGGAACCATCGAAAACAACGACTTTTTCCTCAAGGTAAATAAACAATCTCTCTCTCTCTCTCTCTCTCTCTCTCTCTCTCTCTCTCTCTCTCTCTCTCTCTCTCTCTGTATAAGTAATTTTCTATCACCCAG
>VSWD01000010.1:16865804-16924302 GCA_033119305.1 Pinctada imbricata | reverse complement strand
ATCCTCAGGAAAAATAGGTTTTGATATTAAGGAGAAGTAGATCTGGTTTCACTAATTAGAGGCCTCGTCTTTTAACTTGTGTAAAGAATGGGGTTAAAAAGTACAATAATGACCGATTACACTTTTGCCCATGCCATTGATCTCATACTTTGCAACGTGAATTGTCAATTTAACGGCTGTTCAGAATAAAGACATCTGTATTACAAAAAAAGTATGAGCATGACAAAAACAAGTTCCTCTTTCCTAAGGAGTACGCATTCCCTGCTTGTTTCTCCGTATTAACTGTATGTTGTGTTTTATCACAGTTAAATTCTATATTCATTGATAAGTTCAAGCGGTACAATATTATACAAAATGAATATACCTTCGTTTGACGAATACAGTTATAAGAGCTATGACGAGAATGACAATCAGAAACGCAGCACCTCCACCAGCTATTGCAGGGACAGGTAAGGCGCCTTGAGCATCAGACCTCGATTGATCTTCTGCAACGAAATAAAGTTTGAACAATTGAGTTTACGTACTTTAATTGCCTTTCCAACAGAGATGTGGTATACTTTTTGCATGCATGGTCATTCAAGATTTACATATCAACAGTTAATAGGTGATAATCTAGAAACCTTTGCAAAAAGATGAACTTGGTTCCCACTGTCCGAACTCGTTACAAGAAATATTTCTTTGCCCATGCAATGTATATCCATCATAACATGTTAAGTAAACCGTGTCGCCAAAGTGGTATGTCTGATTCCATCCTTTACCGTCTTGAAGATGAGGGTAAGATGGTTGTGGTGGTGAAGTACAATCCATAACTTTACGAAGACAGAAAGATGATTGTTTGAAAGCATGCAGTATGTATGATACAATAATGAAAATAACAAAAGTAACAGAGCAAACATAAAATGGAAATCAGAGACAATAAAATGTATATGACATTAGTTTGAATGTAGTCCGATGCTGTATGATTTAAATATGAAAGACAGGCAAAATAAAATTCATAGTCGATATGAATTTGTATATAAAGTTAAATTCACGCAAATAAGACGAATGCTTCAAAATTTGTGAATGATAATGAAGTTTGCTGTCATATTAAAGCAGATTATTTGCACAATCAAAGTCAAAGTGAATATTAGCAGAAAAGACAAAAAATCGTCAACTTTTCATAGTTTAGTCGTATGATTTCTATTCTGTAAAACAGCCCTTATATGATATGAAAATATTATGTAGCAATATGTTATGTGCCAATGAGCATAGCACTGAAAGACAAACCCGCAAAACATCATAGAATAATATTTCTTTCAAGATTTTTCGACACAAAACTTTGTAAGTTAATTGTAAAACCGCTTAGTACAATAGACAGTTAACATGGCAAACAGGTAAATGTTACGATTTTTTAAATCAACTTTAGAGTTAAATGAATGTTGAAGTATGAAGCTGTGGTCCAGTTGCTAGATTCATTGCAGGAAATATGTTGATGTCCGTATAGCTGATATCCGACGTCACAATTTAAATTCACTATTTCACCAAAATGGTATGTGTGATTCCATCCTCTATCGTCGTGAAGATGTGGAATTGATGATTGTGAAGGCGGAGTACAATTCATAACTTTTAGGAATAGAACATTTGTTAGAACGCATGCAATTTGAAACAGGAGACCAAAGGGGGCCACATCGCTCACATGAGTTGCAAACAAAAGAATAATAGTGTACAATTTGGTCGAGGCCCTTGAGTACTTGCCTCCTTTAAGGTTTCATGAAATTATGAGCATCAGTTTTGGAGATGTCGAAAATGCGTCTGCCAGTCAGAGCCCTCGGTGGCCATATTTGTAAGTCAATCGGCACGAAAAACACAAACTTTGTAGAGGATCATAAGTATTTGCTTCTTGTAAGGTTTCGCAAAATCCTGTACAGCGGTTGCAAAGGAGAAGTCGAAAATGCGTCAGCCAATCAGAGCCCTCCGCGGTCATATGTGTTGACCGATCGGTAGGAGAAACTCAAACATGATAGAGGACCTTGAGTTCTTGCTTCCTGTCAGGTTTCGTGAAATTCTGCGCAGCAGTTGCAGAAGAGAAGTCGAAAATACGTCAGCCAATCAGATCCCCCGGCGGCCATATTTGTTGACCGATCGGCAGGAAAACACAAACTTGGTAGAGGACCTTGAGTACTTGGTCCCTGTAAAGCTACGTGAAATTCTTTGCAGTGGTTGCAGATTTGAATTATTGCGTAATATATGGTATACCAGAGAAGAAGTACCAATCGAACTTCAGGAATCAAAGATCCAGGGGAACAAGGCATAATTGTGTAGGTCTTAGTATCCGTTAGGCAATCGCGAACCCCCGTACGGAGGCAGGACCAAGTACCCAGGAGGATTGAACATCCTCTGACTGCATGCAACACCCGCCGCAAATGCCAAATAGAAATTTGTCAAAACCGGTAATGTCCAAATAGGTAAAAGTTTGTAAATTGGAAAAGTTGCACCCAATTGCAACCATCTTTGATAGGCAAATGTCCAAAAGAGCAATAAGTTCCATCTAGCGACCATGGAGTGTCCTCGGTGACATCTCAAACCGTTTCATTAAATAACCTTGAACATTTAGCATAATGGCAAGCCTCTTTGCTCTCAACATAAAGTTTACATACTTGGAACTTTGCTTAGCGTTTTAGTTCTGAAATGAATACGCCATGGGCAGGGAAAGAGGGAATGTTGCTGCAAAGGAAGGGGAAGTTTGTGACTGTGAAATTAAATTCGTCACGTTTTTGATAAAGAGAGATGTTCAAATGACCGTCAGTGATCGATAAGAGAATAATGAGGGGATAGTAATATGTCTAGGTAATAGGCCAAGTGCTGCTCTCAGTTGTTTTTTTTTTATTTTAGTTCATTGATATATGGCGCCAAGGTAATGCTGAATTATTGGATTATTGATGGAGAGTACGTCATCAATGTATCTGAAATTCCAGTTGAACTGCGATGCTAGCTTCTTTTTGCAGTTCGAAACAGAGATTGTATGAATTCTGCCTCGTATGAATAAAGGACATGTCAGCTAGGAGAGGCACACATTGTGGCAGTTGCAATTCCATTACTTTGTTGGACTATTTTGCCTCTTACAATAATGAAAATATTGTCTATCAAAAATTCCAGAATTCCCTGTCGATTTAAATCCTCTATCGATTTACAACTCTGCCTTGAAAGCATCTTCAAATGTATAACAAACTTAATCTATATTTAAATAAAAAATGAATGCCAATACAAACATCAATTCAATTTGTGTTATAACAGAAAAAAGTATCGAAATGTGATGTGTCCAAGAACAATAACTCCTGTGAAAATAGGTCAAGTGAAAACAAAATTCGAACTTTATCTGTATAAAGACATATCAAAATTCAGCTATATGTCTTTATACAGAGGCCAAATTCTGCGCTCTGTGACGCATTTAAGGACGAAAAATATCAAAACAAGGACTTAATTTTAAAAAGAGTGGATGTTTGAGATGCTTTTTTTTTTATTAAATTTAGATTTTTTGTTTGATCATGTCATTTAAAGCAATTTGATTATGTTTTATTGAGAACAAATTGCTAAGTATCACTAAAAACCAAATCGCAATGTATCATAGATCGATTAGGATAGATTCAAATTTTTAAAAGCCCTTTTGTGACATTGTGTGTTGAACCAAGTGTATTCATCATTGCGCTGTTTCTGGTCATGAAGACGGATTCGTTTGGCATTTGACAAGAAAAGTAATTAGTATACTTGCAATTTATGATGGAAAGAAATAGAATGCCTATATATAATATCAAACAGTTTATAGGATGAAGAATAAGTGTTGCGTTTCTTTTATAAATGAGCCATTTCAGATAAAAGGATAAAAACTAGTAACCTTGGCATATTGGAAAATCTTTTGTCCAGTTACCGAACTCATTGCAGGCAATACTTTGTGGTCCATACAGCTTATATCCTTTGTCACATGTTAGGTTTACTATTTCATCAAAATGGTAGGTATAAGTCCACCTTGTTCCGTCTTGAAGATGCGGGATAGATGATCTCGAAGGCGTAGTACAATTTACAACTTTTGAGCGTACAGTAAAGAAAGAAGGGAACTAAGATTACATGAGATACTATATGATGTAAACAGGGATTCACTGTATCATTTTCAGGAATAAAAGATATGCTGGTTGAATAATTGATGAAGTTTTTAAACAAAATAGAACATCGAAATAATGACACAAAAACATGTCTTTAGAGGCTTTCGCCTTGTTTGTTAGTAATCTATGATGGTGATAAAGAGTTTTCTTGTCCATGCCGTCACTAGAGAACGAGTCTAAGACTTGCAGCCGTTGGATATTAAAAGAAAAAGATAAGGAAAATGACATAAAATATATTGCTGAAGTAAAGAAATTGATTAAGGAAAACATGAGCGTTATCCCGGTTCTGACAACTTAGGAATTTCATCAATGACTATTCATAATAAGAAAAAAGGATTTTGCAGATTTATGATTGGTAGAATTACTCTTTGATACCACATGCTTCTATCTTCAATGGTAAATACTGTCAAGAACTTCGTGGTCTTATCCCTATAATTATTCATTTTCATGCGATAAAAACACTTGCTGTGTGTTGCATACCCGTAAGAAAACACAAATTATGAAATTAATTCTATATATATGCACCAAATACAGTTGTCAGTTTCATTCTTGTTGTCTGAAATCGCTTTTTTTCCAAGTAAAAAGGTGACATTAAAATTCGGGTAACCGCGGGTTCCATTTGCAGATTAGAACAGCCGTCGCGGCATGTTTCTTTAGATTTTATGCACTGTAACGTCACGAGCGTTTCAATGCGAAATGAATACACGCTCCTTTCAATAGTTTCATCTCAAGGAATTACATTGGTTGTGCATATAATATGAATTTTAACTCTTCATTTTTGTTTATTTTCTTTCTCGATTGCACTGTGGAGGTAGTAAAATATTTCTCCCGAACAGAGGGTTTAAAGTTTTTCGATTTATTAGTTAGAACAATGGCATAAGAGAGGAAACCATGTCTTGCTCAATCTTCAGTCAAACGCCATACTACAGCTTTATAAAACTAAAACCTGCAATTTTATCTAAAAATCACCAAAATATGAGTTCGAATTACCTGTCTTTATACAGAGGCCAAATTCTGCGCTCTGTGACGCATTTAAGGACGAAAAATATCAAAACAAGGACTTAATTTTAAAAAGAGTGGATGTTTGAGTTGCTTTTTTTTTTTTATTAAATTTAGATTTTTTGTTTGATCATGTCATTTAAAGCAATTTGATTATGTTTTATTGAGAACAAATTGCTAAGTTTTACTAAAAACCAAATCGCAATGTATCATAGATCGATTAGGATAGATTCAAATTTTTAAAAGCCCTTTTGTGACATTGTGTGTTGAACCAAGTGTATTCATCATTGCGCTGTTTCTGGTCATGAAGACGGATTCGTTTGTCATTTGACAAGAAAAGTAATTAGTATACTTGCAATTTATGATGGAAAGAAATAGAATGCCTATATATAATATCAAACAGTTTATAGGATGAAGAATAAGTGTTGCGTTTCTTTTATAAATGAGCCATTTCAGATAAAAGGATAAAAACTAGTAACCTTGGCATATTGGAAAATCTTTTGTCCAGTTACCGAACTCATTGCAGGCAATACTTTGTGGTCCATACAGCTTATATCCTTTGTCACATGTTAGGTTTACTATTTCATCAAAATGGTAGGTATAAGTCCACCTTGTTCCGTCTTGAAGATGCGGGATAGATGATCTCGAAGGCGTAGTACAATTTACAACTTTTGAGCGTACAGTAAAGAAAGAAGGGAACTAAGATTACATGAGATACTATATGATGTAAACAGGGATTCACTGTATCATTTTCAGGAATAAAAGATATGCTGGTTGAATAATTGATGAAGTTTTTAAACAAAATAGAACATCGAAATAATGACACAAAAACATGTCTTTAGAGGCTTTCGCCTTGTTCGTTAGTAATCTATGATGGTGATAAAGAGTTTTCTTGTCCATGCCGTCACTAGAAGACGAGTCTAGGACTTGCAGCCGTTGGATATTAAAAGAAAAAGATAAGGAAAATGACATAAAATATATTGCTGAAGTAAAGAAATTGATTAAGGAAAACATGAGCGTTATCCCGGTTCTGACAGCTTAGGAATTTCATCAATGACTTTTCATAATAAGGAGAAAGGATTTTGCAGATTTATGATTGGTAGAATTACTCTTTGATACCACATGCTTCTATCTTCAATGGTAAATACTGTCAAGAACTTCGTGGTCTTATCCCTATAATTATTCATTTTCATGCGATAAAAACACTTGCTGTGTGTTGCATACCCGTAAGAAAACACAAATTATGAAATTAATTCTATATAATGCACCAAATACAGTTGTCAGTTTCATTCTTGTTGTCTGAAATCGCTTTTTTTCTAGGTAAAAAGGTGACATTAAAATTCGGGTAACCGCGGGTTCCATTTGCAGATTAGAAAAGCCGTCGCGGCATGTTTCTTTAGATTTTATGCACTGTAACGTCACGAGCATTTCAATGCGAAATGAATACGCGCTCCTTTCAATAGTTTCATCTCACGGAATTACATTGGTTGTGCATATAATATGAATTTTAACTCTTCATTTTTGTTTATTTTCTTTCTCGATTGCACTGTGGAGGTAGTAAAATATTTCTCCCGAACAGAGGGTTTAAAGTTTTTCGATTTATTAGTAAGAACAATGGCATAAGAGAGGAAACCATGTCTTGCCCAATCTTCAGTCAAACACTATACTACAGCTTCATAAAATTAAAACCTGCAATTTTATCTAAAAATCACCAAAATATGAGTTCGAATTACTGCACGATCCATCACTTGAATGCAAGTTAAAGTATAAGAGTTGCTTTACTTACTACTTAAAATCTATTAGAATCTTTGTGTGTGGCTTCAAATTCTGTTTTGACTTGAAGTACCACTGGTTTGGGTTTAATATTCGAAACATTTCTGGTCACTTTATAAAGACATTTGAATTTTTTTTCAAAAGATGCTGCACATGAGCAGAATTGATTGAACGGTGCGTAAGAAACTCAGATCAAATATTCTAAATAAAATGATTCGGGTCGAAAAAAGAAAATATGGACTTGTGGGCTAGACATGTTTTATGCAAGGCGACTTTAAATATTCTATATTTTTTCAACCTTTGAAACAAAAACAAAACTGAAACTATAACATAGCCATTGAAAGACGGGATATCTACTTCTTTTAAAACAATTCCACTGAGTTCAAGAAGATTTACCTTTACATTCTGGAAAATCATCACTCCATGTTTCGTTTTCAAGACAAGAAGAAGTTGAAACTCCTATCAAATTATAACCAGCTTCACAAGTAAAGTAGATGCTTCCATTGACGTAAACAGTTCCGTGCGTTGTTTGATTGATTTTACGGTGTGAGCCTCTTGTTATGTTGCACATTTTCCCTGGAAATTCGAAAGCATATGGAAAATGAGTGATTTATTAGCCTTCTGGAAAATAAGTTTAAATACATGAATAATATGCCTTGTAACTTTTCTTATTCGGTACTAGTGACAAATATGGATAATGACCATATCCCTGTATACAGCACAAAATCGATTATTCAGAAAATCAGAAACCGAAGGCATACAAAATCAGGATAAATACCTCCACCATATGAAAAGAAGCGAACTCCCGATAATGGGAGTAAGACCGGGTGCGCAGGAAGAGTAAGCATCCCCTGCTTGCATGCAACACCCGTCGCTTCAATTCGGTAGAACTGTCACATCCGGTTACTTCCATTTCGGAAGACATAGAGTACAATCTTTGGTTGGATGGTTCAAATGGTCTATGACAGAATATCATCCACAATTCTGTAGAGTAGGACATCATAGTGTATGACGAATTCCCCATATCGATCGTAGAACTTCCTCAGTGACGGTGTTAGTCGGTCATAGACGGTGATAGAACTGTTTTGACGAGAGCTATCACTGGGCAAAAATAAGACAGACATTGGGATGGGCTTCGGGCTTCCTTTTTTGTCCTTTTTGCTTGGATACTATACTTGCATTAGATATGTTATATGATTCATGTGATATATGGAAATAATTAGCATTTTAACAGCGCCACAGTTTATCTAATGAATCCTCTACAGTGCAAATGCGCCAACTACAATGCCTTCCGCATTTGCACTGTAGATGATTCATTAGATAAACTGTCCTTCATGTTTCTATGGGGCTTGTGTCGTTGTCTCCGTCTGTTTGTCCTATTGTCTTTTCGAGTGGGGAAGCTCTGCTTTTTTTAAAGTACGTAATCCTATCGATGGTTTCGGCTTTTGTGTTTGACTTTCCTTCACTGATTTTTATTCTTGGAATATATCAACAAGTTTTAATATTATCAATTGTACATGTGAAATTCTTCAGAATGACGATAAATTTGATTACATTGGTATGGCAGAGCTGAATTTACTTAATATATATTCAATGAAGGAAGGATGAGAACTCCAATGGGACTCCGTTGCAGCATCCACAGCAAAACAGTAAAATGCAAAATCACAGAATGGACCAACACAACAAGACACATCAAGTTAAAGGAACAAACTACCATGTCGACATCAGAACATTTAAAACAAATTTCTACACTTAAACCAATGAGACAAATGGGTAAGTGGTGCCGCCTTAGAGTGGAGATCTGTAATGATAGTTGCCCTATGGGTACTATTTATGTTCCTCTTGTTGCAGATTTATTTTTATACACTTATCCAAAATATTCGAAAACAAAGAAAACATGATGATTTGAAATGCTTCATTAGTACTGGTAGGTGCTTACTTTTGACAAAATTCTGTTGGCTTGACGGTGATGTTCATAGATTACCGTCATACGGTATTTACATTTCACAACTCATCCGGTTCACTAGAGCATCCAGCACCCACAGCAAAACACAAAACACCCTATGCCTTAAAAATGCCATTATGAAATGATCGAAGAAAGGTGAATATTGTTGATCATAATTTTTTGACATAATCAAATTATCTTACGAATACTGCAGTACGATCCTTTCCATCCTGCCATACAATCGTTACATGTGAAATTCTCGTTTATGTTATGTATTGTCTTCTTGCAGTGTTCGAATAAAAGTTCACATCCTTCATACGGGCAACCTGGAAATTAGAATTCCATTTATAAATTGTGAACTGACTTTTCATAGATGTATAATGGTCAATCACTTGGTATAAGTTAACTTATTTGGAAGCAATTATAACTCATCTTTACATTGTTTAGACTGAGGATCACTGACGAGGGTTTAGTACCCGAAACGTGCATGTCTGGTCCATGCTGTAGGTTTATCAGGTCTTAAATGATGCTACTGAATTTGAAGATGTTTAATATTTGAACTACTTGGTGAGTGTCACTGCTGGTGGACCAAGAGTCCTCGGGGGCACATAAAGCCAAGTTCGATAAACTTCGATTGATCGTCTGTCTCTTCAACGCATTTGAAATTTTCTGTTACAAAATTTCTTGAAATTTCTAAAACTTTGGTCCTGTAGCATCATATCCCATCCATTCTGCTACGTCTTTCGGTACATTTTTGGACAAAAATATTTTCATACTTTTTGGCCATTTTACATTGTTTAGACTGAGGATCACTGACGAGGGTTTAGTACTCGAAACTTTCATGTCTGGTCTTATCAGGTAGGTTTATCAGGTCTTTAATGATGCTATGGAATTTGAAGACGTTAAACATTTTGATAATTACCATAAATTTGTAATTCGCAAATCTGTAAGATATTTTCTCCAGTTTTGTTCCCACCATTGACTCTCACTCCTTTAATAAACGCTGGATGTATTAGTTCTACAGTAGTCAGCGCTTCTGAAGTGTTGTGTACTGACAGTGTTCCATCCCCTTTCCCGATTAACTGTACTTCAATACCGAGATTACGACCTGGATCTATACAAGAAGTAAAGATAAAAATGCATCTTGAAAGTAATCTAAATAAAACAAACATAAAACAATAATGATATTGCTTTTGGTTTCGGAGTATATAATTACTTCTCATTATTAAGGAAATGAATGTGATGAAGTTTAAACCCGGACTTGACTGAATTCTTTCTAATGTAGTTGACATTGAGTTGCAAGTGACATAAACGTTACTCCTTCTTCATGGACACATATCCTTATTGTCTGGTTTCTTATACTCTTTGCGTGTTTATTTTCGTATTTGTGATGATTTTATCAATTGTTTTGTTCTAATTTGCCCATGTGTTATATATTTATTATTGGAGATATCATATATTTGTCAACGTCTTGGCTAAAACAATGTGGTTTTTTTTATCTATCTATTACAGCAAATTAATAACAGTGTAGTTTAACATGATCCTTTTACTTGCTCCTTGGTCTTTAAAGTTAGGTCAGACTTTTAATTTTTTAATTTCGTTATTCTTTTATTTTCTGTTTGGATTTCCTCTCTATCGGCCTCGAATATCACCGATAAACACGATTAGTAAAAATAGCAATCAAAGGAATTCTTGTGTCGCATGCGAGGCGGCTTATTCTTAAAAGTGGATTAATATGTAGGTAATGATCACTTTGTTCAAATCTATTGGTATCAGTAGGAAAGTCTTGTCAAATGAAATTCATATGTGAAATATCAGGCCTCTTACTTATCGATTTAAAAAAAGATAAGGTCAATCTCAAATTTCAGAAAAGAGGGTCAATCATCTATTTTAAAGTCACTGCGTACAAAAGGACCAGAGCCACGAACGGCGATATCGGCCTAAAGTTTTCGTATATTTTCAAACACAGACAATGTTTCTAAATTATCAACAAAAGGAAAGGAGAACATTTTGTCTTTCGAAAACGTGCGAAGTTGTGAGATTCCGGACATGTCTTAAGAAGATATAGAGCCCAAAACCAAGCCAGGATTGGCATTTCCGGTATTTTTGTGAGATATCATGAAATTTGATCAATAATTTCGCATAGAGCCGGACATTCTACCAAAAAAATAATTATATTTAAATATTCTTTGATTATACCTGTAATTTTTTCGATGAAGATTTTTTTGGTAGAAGGTCCGGTCGTAGTCGAAAATTAAACTTTTATGAGTTCTCTGTTGGCACATTTCTTGACAAATTGTTCATCAAAGATGGTTAGAACGTCATGAAAAAGACTTCCCAGACGATGAAAATGAGAAGTTGTATTTCATGATAGGTAGTATATAATCTGAAAGCTTTTAAAATTATGTAAAATTCTATAAATTTGGCGGTTGATTACTTTTACACCTATTTCAAACTATTCCGATTCTTCAGAAAACTGCTCCATAGTAGATAATATTTGTGACGTCATTTATATCAATGACGTCATCAAAATTGACGTTTATGAATTTCCTGAAATGTCAAGTTGTGCACTCGAGTAGTTACAATACATATTTTCGTTATACTTAAATCTTTTGAACCACTCTATGTCTTCCCTGTATATATCGGCATGTATACACGTGATGCTACGAGGAAAAAATAAGAGAATAATTTAAAAATCTTTTAAAGAAGGCAAATACCGGTATAATGTATGTGGGATTTTGGGGGTTTCGGTTTATTTGTTTGTTATATATATGTATGTTATTTCCTAAAATGTTCCTAATACGCGAATAAAATATGTAAACAAAAAATGCATCGGCTTTCTACAATCATCCTATACGATAGAGAAATTGGAAGATAAGGGGTAGAAAACGTGATTGAAATAATAAGAATTCGAAACATAAAAGAAAGACGTAATATGAATGCAGCATAAAGAAGCAAAATAGATCGACGCCCAAGAAGAAATATTTATGATCTAATTCTTTTAAAGAGGAGGTGGGGATTTTTGAAGACAAAAAAAAAAAAAAAAAAAAAAGATGGAAAACTTGAAAACAAATGATTAATTTGAAATAGATGATTGACGAACGATATCAAACCAGCGAATTTTGATTGAGGGTCAGACTATGCTGGATCAGTTCTCTGTCCGTTTATTTTGATGTAATATAAAGTCCAGCGCCCAATATAATGGATAACAGGGGATAGGAGACCGTGGTATAATAATTTATTCAAAGATACTATTTTTCTGAAAACAAATTTTATTGAAAACGTAAAATTTATTCCGACGAGTCTGGATTGAGAAAAAAAAAGAGACATAAAAAGTTTTATTTGAAAATATGCAGTAACGACCATAATATTGTCGACTTTGTAAAATTAAATCTCCATATACCTCTATTATAAAAACACAATACATTGTAGGTGGCGCCTGCGAAATGAATTAGAGCTGCGCACCCCAAATTAAAAATGACGTTTTCAAACGGCTATAGTAGCGAATGTATGCGTTAGATTCGCCTGAAAATTTGAATTTATACAAATGAATACGTAAACTTTCATATGAAAAGAAATATTTTGCATTAAAAAATTTTGTAAAATTAAATAATTTTCAAGGACACCGTAGCTGTTATAAAAGCTTTATCATCAAGTTCTGAAAACAAAATCACGTCATTAAAAAATGTTGACCGCAAAAAGGGGAGAGTCTAGAACATGCTCCCCTTCTCGCCCTGGCCTCATCCTACCTTTAGATTCGCCAATCATCCGATATTGCAAAAATATGAAAAAAAAAAATGATTCTTAAAAAGTACGCGAACGCTGCAATTCATAACATTCGAACATTAATCACATTTGCTACAGTCCATCGATCCAGAAATTAATAATGTTGTGCATCTATGACATCGTTTTGTCACATTCATGGTACTGTTCTGGCAGATTTGGATCAGTGGTTTTCTTATTCGTGTAACGTACCTAAATTTTCATTCCTCTAAGCGCGAATCATTACCTACATGTATTCGTATTCAACAGTGGGCAAAATAATTATGAACTTGCGCGCTAGTTCATTTTTGCGCCCGCCCGGGGCTGGAGGTACAGCAAAACCAATAGCGTCATCGAATAGAGGGTACCTGAGATAGTTGGAATCCGCATCTCGTTAACCTGTAGCACACCTGGTACCTGAGATATTCACCTTAATTGCAAAAAAATCCTGCGGGAAATTAAAAATTCCTGCGGGAAATTGAAAAATCCTGCGGGAATTATCAAAATCCTGCGGGAAATTGATGAATTCCTGCGGGATATTTCAAAATCCCGCAGGAAAAATTGCAAGAAATAATCCTGCAGGAAAAATAATTTTCCCGCAGGAAAAATAAAATTCCTGCAGGAAAATTTTTTTTACGTAAAATCCTGCGGGAGAAAAAAAATCCTGCAGGAAAAATTTGAACTTAAAATATTCCTGCGGGAAAAATTATGTGAACATTTTTTCCCGCAGGAAATTCTGCTTTGTGAAAAAATTCCTGCAGGAAATTTATTTAGAAAAATTCCTGCAGGAAATTTTTTGTGAAAAAAAGAACTCCTGCAGGATTTTTTGTTTAAAGATGTAAAATTTTACATTATACTCACAAAAAAGTATTCTACAGGAAATTCTTTAAAAATAATTTCTGCAATAAACATGATAAATTTCTCCAATTGATTTTCATTGGTGCCATTATTACCTTTTAGTAAGTCCATTTGATTCCAAACTGTGTTAGGGCTGCAATGATATGCTTAGACCACATTATGATATGTATCTCAATATTTACATGTACACGATACGATTCATATCACGATCCTGAATTTAAAATACAGATATAAAAGTATTACTGTACTATGCCCAATATTTTATTGAAAGTTCAGCAACGACAATTCATTTAGATCAAATCCTCATTTATTGAATGTTTTGAGATCTATCAGGTATGTATATCATGGGTCATAGGGACTTAATATAATAGGAAAATAGGTATATCGTGTGTGAAAATTTAGGACAAATATAGGAATGTTTAAGAGGAAAATCATAGGATTTTTCAATATTCATTGATTATTGAAGTCTTCCGTGCATTTAAAATCATGCGCACTTGGGGGTCATTTGACAATGAATAGAAGATTTTTACATAAACGTGGTAGACTTGAATTTCATACATTTCATGATCCAACATCACAACATTTGACATTATTTGATTTCTTACTATGATGTCAAAACATATCTATGATGTCAAAAAGAAAAAAATAATGTCAAAAATTATAGATATGTTTTGACATCATATGATTATCATATAATTTTTTACAATATTTTTTAATATGTACTACTACTACTAAAAATAATGTCAAATGTTGCGATGTCTTGGAATGTCTAAAATGCAAGTCTAGCAGTTATTTGAAAATGATCTATTTATTGTAAATTTTTGCCCCCATGTACCAGTGGTTTAACATGCATGGAAGACTTCAACTCAAAATTGAAAAAATAATCATAGGCCTATAAGCCTTTTTCACATTACTGCGTAACTAGTGTTTTGTGGACGGCAAGTACCCACTTTCTTTACATCACAGTTAAAAACTGATTGTCCTTGACGTCATATTGCTGGAAAAGTACTTATTTTGCCGTCCAAAACAACTTGACCGCAGTTATGTGAAAAGGGCTTATTTGCACTTACACATATAGCTCCCCCCCCCTTCTCCATGATACAATAATCGCTTTATCTTAGGTAAATATGCAAAGTACTGAAGTTGGTTGCTTACAATTTGATAAAAATTGAATTAAGAAAATGGAAAAAATAAAACAGGTCTGCTTAGACTGGCATTGCGTGTCTAGATATAAATATCTAGACAGGTGACCACTAATTCAAAGCGAGGCCGACCTACTTTTAATTGACGCATATCGTTTATTTATATCTCTCTGGATTTCCATATATACAGCTCAATGCGCTTAGCTCCTTTGCTTCTTTTGTACAAACAATACAAATTTCTCTTTGTTTTTGCATTTATTTTTTTCGTGACATTGTAGGCCTACTGTATGCCTGTTTCTTTTAATATGTTATAATTTTCAATGTACATATTTCTACATCATTTACAGGGTGGTAAACAGCATGCATTCCATTGTATGCTCTATCATTAATATACTGTGGTCTCGACAAATATTGGAAGTTTAATTACGTCCACAGGGCTAAAAATCATGCTCCTTTCCATAAATTATTAGTCAGATACTATTAACCAACGCTGCGTTTGCAGCAGACGAAATATGTATATACAACGAGTGTTATCTGCCCCTATCCCCCTTGCGCTATAGGGTAGAAACAACTAAAAGACTAAGATTTTCCACGTGACCAGTTTTGGATACCCAAGCTCCTGCCGCATAGTGAAGATTCTCTGGAAGCTGATTGGATAATAATGATGGATGGCCATATCAGATAAAAGTACATGAACTTGACTCTTTATGCACACCAAAATTTTTCTTTTAAATATTGAAGATATATTTTTAAAATAAATATAATAATTGACCATTGGCTTGGAAATTGATATGTCAATTTTGTGCAGTCCTGACACTAGTTGTAAACATCTCAAATTTGAGGTGAGAATATCAACGGGAACAGGTATATTTCTTCTTGGTTTCTGAAAGGTCTATAAATGCTCTTTCAAATGACATATAGATTATATAGAAAATTAATATGCAACAGGTAGTAAATTTTTGGAAAGGTTAACATTGTCGCCTATGGAAAACTATTTAGTTGTTTCTACTCTATAAATATCACTTCGCGACGCGTTAGCAAAGTAAGAGCAGGCAACTCCAGTCTAAGGTCTGCTCAGCTTTTAACGTACCAGCTGCAGCTAATATATTAGTCAGAGGCAATTCGAGTTACATCTAAAACATTACCTACTTGATACTGAAACGAAGGCATCACCCAACAATCATATCATTAAACCTTTCAAATTCTTGTAAATATGATTGTGAGTACTCAGTTAACCTTCGTTTTTTCTTTCTGTTGGGCATGGTCGGGGTTTTCCTTGTCTAAATATAGATCTAGCTTCACCTGTTTTGAGTAGTTTCTTGTTCATAATAAAAATGTTCGCCTTAGCAGTTATAGGGGATTTTCATAGCGAGATACGGGTGCTGATCCAGAAACTGTCGGGGATTTGGGATGACATGCAAAACAAGAACACGAAGGCCCGAGGGAGATACGGGAGTCCGATAGATGGGGGCGGGGGGATCCCCGAGGAAAAAAAATTACCCCACTGCCATCCCCTCCCCCAACTCACAGATGCGAGTGGGCGCTTAATTCAGGCCCATGTGGGTCCAGGGCAGATCGAGCCCAGCTGGAAGAGAGTTTAGGGGGCGGGGGAACCCCGGCGACAAATCACGATTTTGAATAGCAATTTATCTAGCCCTTGCAATTTGCGGAGTTACGGGTTTTTATTCATTTTTTTTTCAAAATTAAAATCAGAATCTCTCAATATTGGCTTAACCCTTGGTCAAATTTCTTGAACCTTCCATTACCGAAGAGAATTTGAAGTTACATTGATATTGAGAAAATGTTAAATGATTGATATGATAACTTTTAGATTCAATTCATATACACGTCTGCCCCATTCATTTTTTTTTTCGAGGGGGGGGGGGGCACCCCGAACCACCGAACGACTCTTCGGGCCTCGCAAGTCATCCCTCCAAATTTAAGAGCCTGAGTTTGAGCCCCAGGCAGTTGAGGTTCTGGATTCTCTCCTGTATCGGGACGAGTACATATTTTATGTATGAATGAAAATCCAGACTCCTTAAAGAATATACACGTAATGGACTCTTTTGTACAATCTCATCTATAAATTTGCTTTTCTGTTTTCTTTCTTTCTTTCTGTTACATACATGTTTGTATTTTGGTGTGTACAGTACATTATGCGGACGTACATTAGATGGGCGCACAGGGATTCATCGCGCTTCTCGATTGCTTGAAGTACGTACAATGGGTTACATGTATGTATGTATAACCCTTAGTCCATCAAGCAACCGGGAAGCGCGATAAATCCCTGTGGATGGACGGTATATACATGTACGAAAGCTTTCAGTGAATTGTTAATTATCTTCAAGGCGACAAGGACCGTTGATGCATTCATTGCACATCCGCAGAGAGAGAGAGAGAGAGAGAGAGAGAGAGAGAGAGAGAGAGAGAGAGATTTGTGGATATAACATCAAATTCTAAACTATTATTATGAACAATATTTTGCATATAGATTTTTTCATTGATACATATGTGATTTAGAAATTTTCCCTCAGCACACGCCATATTATATGCTTTACACAAGACTTTCTGCCACCATAAAAATTAGTTAATCAGACTATGTATTCCTTTCTGAGTCATTCAAAATTTCATTTTTAAAAACAGTATTTCAAAAAAGCAAAACCATGCATTTGCGGATTATTATTTTAAAGCTTATGTAATGATCTTATATATAATACATATTAAGTTTATAAGATAGTGTAGCAACGATTTGATTTTTAGGGGAGGGAAGGGGATACCTTTTTGCAAACAAAAAATCCTTCTCGAGATTTAATACAACCGGGTAAGCATGGTTAGAGAGAAAAAATTATCCAACCTAACTGTCCGCACTATGAAAATGCCCCCAAGTCTTCCTTTCTGTGAAAAAAGGTAAATTGCTACGTCCCAAATCGTAAAACACAAAACAATTATTCAAGATACCCGAGACAGCCATCCGATTATTTATTTTGAGTCAAAGGGAAACTCTCCACAATCTGACCACTCCATGCATGCAATAGTCTATTTTGACCTGCATTTATCTATGACATACATGTATGACATATACGAACTTTTATTTGCATGTATTATGATCCCTCCAAGCGCGGATCCAGAGAATGGGGTCCGGAATGCCCCCCCCCCCCCTAGAATATTCGAAGCATAGTTAATTTTTTTTTCTTTAAATATACATATTTTATAAGATTAAGTCCCGATTCCCATTTTGTTGTCATAACATTTGAAAAATATAATATGAATTTGTATTGGAAATCTTTCATTTTGATAATATTTTGCCGTCAGCATTTCAAAATTTTTCTCTGGCTCGCTTCCGCTTGCCAGAACTTTATAACTTTCCTATTTATAACCAATATGCATTACACCTTGGTCAGCGACACAGAGAGTCATGAAACCGAAAAAGGCTCTAATAGTGATGTTCGCCGTGAAGTCAGGGGTCTCGCGAAAACAAGGCTGGTTGGCAAAAACGTTTGGCAATGAAGGGAAATATACGTGATACCCGGGGATAAATCGACAATTGATGCTCTAATATGCGCTACTTTCCTATTATTATTTTATTGATAAGTCCTGTTGTGACACTGACCATTCTAATCACAACAATAAAGAAATCCCGCTGAGTTTATTAGTATATCAGACTGCCGTTCGATTGGGGGGGGGGGGGGGGGGGGGGGGGGGGGGGGGAGGGGGCAAGAATCAATAAACTGCTAATATATTTTTCTTCAAATTTTGCTATTTAAAGAAGCCGGTGTAATTCACAGTGTCCCATTTATATGCTCCTGTATTCGGTGTACCATACCCGACTATTGAGAATATTCCAATTCTGAAAAAAAAAAATCGCTGGCTCGCTTTCACTCGCCATTGATTCACATGTTATCGCCAATCATATATTTTATTTCTAAATGAATTAGAAACACTGACAAATCTTTAATCAAAGACTTAATTTCAAATTCTGGCTTTTTTTTTAATTCGGATTTTAGGGCCAACCCTGAAAAAAAATCTGGATCCGCCCATGCCCTTAATTCAAAATTTGAAATAGCGAGCGTATGTAAATACATGTACAAATGTATATCACCAAACAGTTTATCTCAGTATTCAGAAAAATGCTCGAAAATTGGTGTCATGGCTGCCTCATCATCGTATACTAGTACATCATAATTAGACCACATCGTTATTTTATGAAAATGCTTTAAAATGAGAGAGAGAGAGAGAGAGAGAGAGAGAGAGAGAGAGAGTTTCATTCGGTTATGATATTACAGATCTTTCCCGTATAGACTCCATGATTTTTCTATGTTCCTTATTAATCAAACATTATATCCAATCTAATTAATTAGAATGACAATATTTCCGAAATCCAATCGAAAGCCCCCCCCCCCCATCCTCTTTAGATGTCTTTCACCGAACCTCTTCAACATTCCTCCAAGTCGTGTTATCCACGGCTCCGAACCTTATTATGCAAATTATATGCATAAAATCGGAAGAATCTCGAGTCAAGATTTTACCTTACACACGACGGAAAAGAAAGTCCGTTCCTATTCTAATTTTATAGTAGTCTCGTCTAAAACATTCTCTCGTGGACTTCCGTTCGAAATTTGAACACGTAGAAATGCTTCTTTCATGCAAGTAAACCAACTGTTCAAGAGTACAGACACATGGCTCATCTTAAGGTATGTTTTTAAATTGATTTATGTATCACGTGGAACACATATGATGTGATTTTAAATTCTTCTTCTTATCAGAAATACTCGACCAGGGAGTGCTCCATGTTTTCGAGTGAATGAGTTTCATGATTAATTATCGCTGTAATCGAATATCTCACAAGTATTTGTTCTTTAAAGCCATTTCTGTCTTTCATTACATCTTCATGAACTTCTAAATTTAAGTGCACACCATGAATTTGAATAAATTTGATGTCAGTGTTAGTTATAATCAGTATCAAATATCAGTTCTGTAGCCTAGCTAGTGTTGTAGTGTTGGTGAAAAAGTATTTGAATGGGTTTAAAATTATTTAAAGGGGATGAATTTCAAATCAATTGAATATTTTATTTATTCTTTACAGTAACATGACCTTAACTGCCAGACAGAAGAAGGAATATACTCTGAGAAAGTCTTCATGCGCATGTGCATCAGATCCAATGAAAGAAAGTGCATCAGAATAGTGGAATGCTTATAGTGCTACTAGTACTGACTTGTAAAGTTGAAGAAATACTGTGGAATATGATATTGCAATTGTACTACCATATATGATGTTGGCCACCATGGTGTGAAAATAATTCACTTGTGAAAGGAGAATGAAGAAAATTGTTCAAGTGCATATTTCTACATGTACTGTACATGAAAAACATATTCAATGTGTACATCGACCATATATTCCTTGTGAATCTGTGATCCAGTATGAAATGAGAATTTGTGTTATAATGTAGAGGAATTCATCATCAATAGAAGAATTGTGAGATCGACAGATGGAACTGTATTACAGCCTCTTGCAGTAAACATGCTGATATAGCACTGAAGGGTAAGTTGTACATATACATGTACATGTATACTAATATACATGTTATGATAATTTTGTAAATCTGATAATACAAGCATGACAAGTACAAATGACATTGTATTTATTTCATATTTTACATGTGTATCCCTTGTGATTCACCTTAAATGGATAATACTTTTTAATGGTAAGTTACATGCTTTCATATTTCATGTGTACATGTATTGTTTGAAACAAGACCTTCTCATGCATACCAAAATTTGTGTCCTGGTGACCTTGACCTTGGAAAAATGACCTCCTTTTTAAAATCTTACACCATGGCCATAACTTTTGAATGTTGAGTGAAATATAGACCTGTGCTTTCCTCGTGACAATTTCCAATGATGCCAAATTGTTGTCTTTGTGACCTAGAACTTGGAGATTGACCTACTTCACTATTATTTTTAGCTCGCCGGGACGAATGTCCGGAGAGCTATTGTCATACCCCCGGCGTCGGCGTCTGCGTGCGCGTGCACAAAAACTTTAACCTTGCTTATAACTTTTAAACCAATACAGATTGGGCTTTCATATTTCACATGTGCATTCCTTGTGACAAGACCTTTCCATGGATACCAAAATTTTTGACCTTGTGACCTTGACCTTGGAGATTGACCTTCTTTTGAAAAACTTTAACCTTGGCCATATTTTTGGAATGGTAAGTGATAGGGCTTTGATATTTCACATGTGTATTCCTTGTGACAAGACCTTTCCATGGATACCAAAATTTTTGACCTTGTGACCTTGACCTTGGAGATTGACCTACTTTTGAAAAACTTTAACCTTGGCCATATTTTTGGAATGGTAAGTGATAGGGCTTTGATATTTCACATGTGTATTCCTTGTGACAAGACCTTTCCATGGATACCAAAATTTTTGACCTTGTGACCTTGACCTTGGAGATGATTGACCTACTTTTGAAAAACTTTAACCTTGGCCATATTTTTTGAATGGTTAGTGATAGGGCTTTGATATTTCACATGTGCATTCCTTGTGATAAGACCTTTTTTATTGTTGTTGTTGCAATTTACATATGGTTGCCACCGGCGAGCTATGTTGTCATTCTGACAAGTCTGGTTCTAAAGTAATATTATGCTTTTAAGTGATAGGGCTTTGTATTCCTTTTGATAAGGTCTTCCTATTAATACCAAAATTTTGACCTTGTGACCTTGACCTTGGATACTGATCAATTTTTGAATAACTTTAACCATGTTAACCTTGCCCTTGGTCATAACATAAATTGCAAGTGATAGGGCTATCATATTTTACATGTGTATCCCTTGTGGTAAGGCCTTCACATCAATATCTGAATTTTTACCTTGAGTCCGTGACCTTGGAGTATGAAATACTTTTCTACATTATATCTGACAATAAGGGGATTCATGTTCCACAAAAAAACATGGGTTTAATTTTTCTTAGTCCTAAGCCTTGACATAAAGTAGGGCCCTTACACGTGAAACACATTTTTAGCTTGAGATACTGGTCATAGTCGAGCTTATGCGGTACCCCCTTGTCCGGCGTCTGTCCGTAAACAATTCTTGTGCTTGCAACTCCTCTGAAATTATAAGAGACAGAAATGTAACTCTTTTTGCATGAGACTTGGTCAGTGGTCTAGTTGTGCAGTGTGCACCTGACATTTTGTTTGAGCCCCTGACCCCCAGGGTCCTAGAAAATGGATGTGGTCATTTTCTCCTGTATGATCCTATGTAATCTTGTATTCGCAACTTCTCTGACACTATAAATGATGGAGACTTGATTCTTTTTGCAATACGATGAGTCTGTGTTCATTTTGTTTGAGTTCCTGGCCCCCAGTGACTAAGAAAATGGATGTGGCCATATTAGAATTCACTTGTCATTAAGTTAAATAAAAAACAACCAGGAGAGCTACAGTCTCGTCAGAGACTTCTGGTTTGGATTGGATTAGACCTTTCATATTGTGAAAATTGGCAATATTTTCTTCAAAATTGAATATGATAGATTTGGATGCCTTTTCATTTTAAATTTAGCATTTTTTACTTTCTTTTTTTTTTTAAAGAATTTTCTATGAGGTAAAATTGGTCAATAAATAGGGAAAATTATACTGTTTTGCATAATTTGAGAATGACCGATTGAAAGCCCTGTAATTATATTTATGCCCCCCTTCGAAGAAGAGGGGACATATAGGTTTGCCGCTGTCGGTCGGTCTGTCGGTCGGTCTGTCGGTCGGTCCGCAACATCAGTTTCCGTTCAATATCTCTGGAATGGATTCACATATTGAAATGAAATTTTGTATACAGACACATCAAACAAAAATCTAGGTCAAGTTCATATTTGGGTCCGATCAAAAAAATTTTGACAGAGTTATGCCCCTTGCATTTCGAAAAAGACCAAAATTTCAGGGTTTCCGTTCAATATCTCTTGAGTGGATGCACATATTGCAATGAAATTTTGTATACAGACACATCAAATGAAAATCTAGGTCAAGTTTATATTTGGGTCCGATCAACAAAATTTTGACAGAGTTATGCCCCTTGCATTACGAAAAATACCAAAATTTCAGGGTTTCCGTTCAATATCTCTTGAAGGGAGTTACATATTGAAATGAAATTTTGTATACAGACACATCAAATGAAAATCCAGGTCAAGTTCGTATTAAGGTCCGATCGAAAAAATTTTGACAGAGTTATGCCCCTTGCACTTCGAAAAATACCAAAATTTCAGGGTTTCCGTTCAATATCTTTTGAGCGGATTCACATATTGAAATGAAATTTTGTATACAGACACATCAAACAAAAATCTAGGTCAAGTTTATATTTGGGTCCGATCAACAAAATTTTGACAGAGTTATGCCCCTTGCACTTCGAAAAAAACCAAAATTTCAGGGTTTCCGTTCAATATCTCTTGAGTGGAGTTACATATTGAAATGAAATTTTGTATATGGATACATCAAATGACAATCAAGGTCAAGTTCTTATTTGGGTCCAATCAACAAAATTTTGACAGAGTTATGCCCCTTGCACTTCGAAAAAGACCAAAATTTCAGGGTTTCCGTTCAATATCTCTTGAGTGGAGTTACATATTGAAATGAAATTTTGTATATGGATACATCAAATGACAATCTAGGTCAAGTTCTTATTTGGGTCCAATCAACAAAATTTTGACAGAGTAATGCCCCTTGCACTCGAAAAATACCAAAATTTCAGGGTTTCCGTTCAATATCTCTTGAGTGGAGTTACATATAAAAATGAAATTTTGTATACAGACACATCAAATGAAAATCTAGGTCAAGTTCATATTTAGGTCCGATCAAAAAAATTTGGACAGAGTTATGCCCCTTTGCACTTTGAAAAATACCAAAATTTCAGGGTTTCTGTTCAATATCTCTTGAGTGGAGTTACGTATTGAAATGAAACTGTTACTTTATACCCCCATAGGTTGTATCAATGCAAGTATAAAGTTGTGACAGACTTTAATCACAGAAGGGGTAGGGGGGCATTAATGTTTTACAAACATGACTTTTAACTTGTTGTATGTTAGTACTATTACAGAAACTTTACATGTCATGTAATTTTATATACATGTACATCATAATGATAAATGTATGCAAAATTCATTCATTTTAGAGCTTATTTAATATCAAAATGAAGATATTAATTCATTACATCTTTTACTTTCAGAGTGAGACTGACAGCATCTTCTGTACATACATGATGGCTCATTTCTCATTCCTCATTTCTTGGTATCAGATTGAACATCTACCTCGTCCTTAAGTTTTACTATAGACACTAGAGAAATCACTGTTTGATGTCTAGAACATTTGAATTTTGAACATGTTTTGTGTTTACTTTCATGTGCTTACCGGTACATGTACATGTATGTACTAGGTTATAAATGCATTGAAAACTTTTTACTTGAGAATAGACCTGCACCTGTTGAATGGGGATATTTTTTTATTTATTTCATTATTTTCATAGCAACAATATATGACTTAAAATTCTAGGTACATACCAGTATAGACAGGGATGTGCATTGTATATAAAGTTAAATACTTCCCTGATATAGACTAGACAAGTAAACTCATATAAAATATTAATTTCGAAAAGAAATACTATGATAAATTATAGAGAAAGAAAAATATCCTTTCTCAAGTACAAAAACATTATGTTGTAAATTGATGATACCAGTACTATTACATTTATATATATATTGCAGTTATAATGATTCTTCTTTCAGAGTTTGAATAAAATTTACATTTAAACTTAATAAATCTTATAACTGATACTTATATTCTTCTTGAGACTAGAACACAAATATTCTTAGAACACTGTGATGAAGAAATCTAGTGAGAACATTGTCATATATGAAATAATGAATTTTCTCTTGTTAAGCATAGCAAACTTGGTTGATCATCCTTTCATCAATTATACTGTTTAGAGTGTCTTACCCCATACTGGTAATCATGAATAAAAACATTGATACTTTAAGTTCATTACTCTGCTACACAGTATACATTTGTGTAAGAATATCTAGTAGCCTTGACCTACATGTTCATGTATACAATTGACCTACTTTCCTAATACTTTGGATTTGCTACAACACTGGTCTGGCAAATGATAGATAGATGATATGGTATATACATGTATGTGCATTGTCAGATTGTGTCAAGAAATTACTCAAGATAGATTTTGATTCAATATGTGACCTTGAACTACACGTTTGACCTTCTTTTCGTTGAATTAAAGAATCTGAACTTGGAGAGTGATGTTTATATATATTGAAGAATTTGAAACATGAAGTATCAGAGAATCCTGACAAAACTGAATCATTGGCAGTTGTGAAATGTCTGAGATAGTCTATTTTCACGTCTAATGCTTAAGGTGCTGGAGAAAGACGTTTTTCCTTTCATTCCTCAGAAAATGCTAGATTTTTCTGCCAGTCATGCTGAAGAATATTTTTGCAAAATATTCCGAGCTGGATTTACAAAAAACCCCCTCCCTAAAAACCAAATGGTTGCACATGTTTACAAGAATGGACAAGAGAGAGAAAACCATGCGCATAACCAGGTGTACCGTTAGAACGCAGTTGCTTCCACGTCGTTTTGCAAAAAAAAAAAAAAGAATGAAAGAAACATTGACGTAGAATACTGCCCTGTAAATGAGCAAAATTCATTAGATTCTGATACTTTGCCCCTTGAATATCCACAAGGGCTTCTACCTAGACCCACTTGAGGCTGCTTACACTTGAAAAGTACTCTAGCTAAGCGCCTGAAGATAAATGCATATACATAAAATGTATACACTTCGTATGAGTGAGAGGGAAAAAATTTCCGTTATTGTACATGCATGTATTTGTTAAAACGGTCAGAATCTAATGAAATTACATTTATTTAATAATATTTATATAAAGTATCGTGATTCTATGAGATGAAAAAAATATGTTAGTTTGCTGTGGTTGGGGGATTCATTTAATATATTGAAATTCATCAAAATTTTGGAAAAATTCAGAATATCATTCCTTTTGGTCGAGACAATTTTGTAGATTACAGGATTTGAGTTTAGAGGGGGCGTGGCCGGAATACCTCAAAGTCCTGTAGCAGGTTCTTTGGGGAACCCCACTCCCCAGCGGAAAATTATCTCACATGATATGTAATGTATATAGTGAGCCAGCGAATTTTTTTCAATTATCAATTACTTTAATATATATCAGAAACAGACCGGTAAAAAAAATAAAAATAAAAATAAAGGTTGAGTCGTGGTGTTTGAGCCCAAGTAAATCCTTATTTTGACGACTTTAGTGGAGAGGGGAGGGGGGGGGCATGCCAGAGGATTGGTAGGCAAAAATCGGGATATTAGAGAATTTTAGATGTAGGTGCCGCCGTGTGCACCCCCCCTCTCCCCGCGCTATTGAATCGGATGGGGACTAATGTATTAGAAATTATCAGTGTTTTCCTTCTGTTATCGAGAAATATAAAATTAAAATCTTATGGGTACAAATGTATGCAAAATTGATAATGTATAGAATCGCTCAGTATTCAATCGAAGCGGGGTAAACGAACCGCAACGATAAACTTTGAAACGAACTATAAAAAGTGAAATTCGTGATTCTTCAGTGCAGTAACGAATTATCCATGGCTTGAATATTTAAATAGCAAAGTTCAAAAAAATTTAAATGACAATAACATTGGGAGCCGTGTTATCAGCGGGCCTGAAGCGATGCGTGACACCTCTGCGGCATAGGGGTAGAGATTGCGCAATGAAACACGCCTCGGGGTAAATTCAAGGAATGTGTATATTACGTAACCACCAAGTGTCAACCCCTTGATGACAATATACAGTTCTGGTCATTATACTCTCCCTTAAAGTCGGGGGTTCGGGCTTTTGGATCTGCCTCTTTTACGTTTAAAAAAAAACTTAACAATATCAGGGACGTATATAACTAGTTATATACGTCCCTGACAATATTATCTGATTCTCTCCTAAAATGTATATATGCCCTTTATATCTTCAGAAATGCTAGATAACAACGAAAGGTGAAATTTTTCCCGAAGACTGACAATCAAGATTTCTTGAGGGGTTGTTGGAGAGCTTCCTACTAATCTACTACATGTAATCATTCAAAATATTGATTGATTGATTGAATGATTGATTGATTGATTGATTGTAAACCATTATATATGTATGTCAATATATATCATGGTTAGATCTAGAGATTTTTCCGGGAGAGGGGGTTCCAGCCCTTTATAAGAAGGGGGAAGGGTCCAGTATATGACTTTCAGTGGCGGATTCAGGGGGGTGCGGAGGGGGCGTCCGCCCCCCCCCCCCCCCGGCACTGACCCAAAATTTTCCAAAAACAGGTATATTTTGGCCCATTTTCAGTAAAAGTCGGCAAAGGGGGCGCTGGATCCGCCTCTGACTTTGACAGAAAGGTATACTAGAATAAAACATAAAAAGGAGAAAGAATGGCAAATACCATAAATAATTAACTGGACCCCCCGCCTTTCCCCTTCCGTTATTAGGATACGGGATCGATAATGATTAGAGCAATTCAAGAAGAATTTAACATAAATACTTCCTCCATTTATATAAATATATTTTTTTGTAAATAATTTTCTGACAATTATGAGTTGGACCACCTCCCCCGTCTTGTCTTGAATGTACCCGTTTTTCGGTGACCAGTGCTTGTACATCTTCTGTTCATGTACATGTATATCGTTTGCTTCTGGTGGAAAATGCGACCTTCAGCGTATACATGTATAAGAATAAAACCTGAAAGTCATAATCGAAAACAGCGAGAACGCCGTGAAATACGCATTGATTGGATTTGGAGATTTTCTATTTTTTTGGGGGGGGGGGGGGGGGGTCAAGCACCGAAAAAAATAACCGCCAACAGGAAGATTTCACCATATGTACACCGACTTCACCATTTTATATTATTAAAAGCTGCAAATGTCTATCCTTTTCACGAACATTTGATAAAGCTATATTCCGTCCCATAACGAAGGAAGCCATCTAATATGCACGTTTAACAGCAAAGCAATATTTCCTTATTTACATATACTTCGAAACTCACAATATTTTCATGCCATGGACTGATTTGGGCGCTGAGGAATGGCCGTTGGCCGAAACGTACAGAAAAATATAGTGGTTTTATTGTATTTATATATCAAACGGCTGTGTTGTAAAAATAAATAAATAAATAAATAAATAAATAAATAGATAAATAAATAAATAAATAAATAAATAAATAAATAAATAAATAAATAAATAAATAAATAAATAAATAAATAAATAAATAAACATGACATGATTTACAAAACATGTAAAAGGTACGGGGATCAGAACAACAACTCAAGGACGGACGGGAGATTCCTCCCATCTCGGTTTCAGATTTTTTTTTTATTTATAACAGACCAGCAAAAACGGATAAGCATTAAAAAATGCAAAATCTACAGAATTCACAACATTGACAAAATTCTACATATTCCAACATATCTTACATTCAATATATTGCAGTGGCGGCTTCATCACGATGGAAGGGCGTGTTCCTCAGCAGTGCTTAAAGAATGGGGGGGGGGGGGTTCACTTAATTAAGACATTTTTCGTGAAGACACGACGATCGCTAACGAAATATGAGCAGTCAGAGAGGTTGGACGTAAATAGTTTCTTGACCTTTATTGAATGAGATTGATAGACTGCACTTAACCTTGATCTAAGTGCAAGTTTGACCTTAAGACTTCAATTTTATAATCAATTTTCAGTATGTGAAAAGAGTTACCTACCTTCTTTTTCGGGGACGAACATTTGTATCTGTAGAAGTTAATATATGTCGATTCGATATTGTATTGAATCGTGTAAAGGGAACATAATATATATTCGATATACATATGTACATGTACTTGTTTGTATTTTGTAAGTCCAGAATCAGTAATCACGATATTTTTTTTTTCTTAATGTAAGTCGCAGAGGAGGTTTTCTGTTCATTATTTGCCCGTAAAATTTTCCCGCGGCTACGGAAACCTCTCCCAAAGCTGCAAAAATCAAATCCGTCTTATGCCCTTCCTTTTTTTTTAAACTTTCTCTATATTTTCTCCTTTTCTTCTTGAATATCCAGCCCATTATGTGACAAAGTAAGGGTCGATCCCCTCTCAAACATATAGAACGGGTTTCAATTTGGGTTTAATTCGATCTGGTTAATAAAGATTTTTAAATAAAATGATTTGTCCTTTACTGCTTGCAGAGGCGTAGCCAGGGTGTTTTCAATGTGGTCAAGAGAAGGATTGTACCAAGAACCCCCCCCCCCCCCGAGAAAAATATGAAGAAGACAAAAAATAAAATTGATTTGCATGACCAATGGAGCGTATTTGAGGTGAATTTAGATAGGATAAAGCATATGATTCGGTGTAAGCAGACGATGAACTGTATCTAAGATGAAGAAAACTTTATATATACTTATATGTACGATATTGTATAAGTTCTTTCAAATCGACCGCTCGCACTTTGTTCAGCGATCGTTGTATTGAGTTCGAATGAAACACGAGGAAATTTTGAAAAATGCATTAAAATCGGAGTTTTCTGGAATGAGGGATGCACTCTCTCATATTTTTTTTTAAGAAATGGGGGAAAACTCTCCTGATACACTGATACTATTAGATTAATATAAAAATATGAAAGATGTGTGAATGGTGTACAAGTGTTGATGTCTCATGTATTGTATATGCATTGTCTAACTGTATGTAATGCAAAAATACCACCAAAAAAAAAAAAAAAAAAAAAAAAAGGAAAAAAAAAAAAGGACGATAAAAGTACCAAAAAAGGGGGTGTATGAGAAGGATTTATAAGCTTTGAAAAATTGAATGCTTTAAAAATTGAGATAAAAGATACAAAAACTACTTGGAATAATGACCAATTTTCGGGCATAATAAACAGAAACCCCCTCAGCGACTTACATTACAAAAACTTTGCGATTGTCTGCAAGAAGGAATCCAAAAATACAAATGTACTCCAATTGATACGGTATCGAATCGATATGCGATGGAATATATATCAGAAAAAAATTTGTAAATTTTGTTTCAAAATGGTGAATTCTGGTGGACATGAAGCAATCTTTACTACGTTTACAGGTTGTTTTTTTTTTCGAGAGCTCATGTTACCGAATAAAATCGGAAACCGGGGAGTGGGGTGTGGGGTGTGTGTGTGGGGGGGGGGGGGGAGGGGTGATGGTTCCCGAACCCCCACCCCCTAAATCCGCCCTTGCGTTTCAGTGCGGCACTGACGTCCGTTTTCATTGTTTTTCGCCTTTTCTTTTGAACCCCTTTTTCAGTGGCGGATCCAGCGCTTCCTTTTTTGAGTCAGTGCCAAGGGGGCGGAAGCCTTCCCTGAACCCTCGTGAACCGTTTTTTGTTCATTGAATCAGAGGGAGAAACGTCCCCTTTCGTTTCGATAGAAACCCGAGTTCTCACCTCCTTTTCTGACTCCATTGACTCCCCTATCGATAATGAGTCGGTATTTAGTACCTCTCAGAGGCGGATCCAGCGCCCCCTTTTTCGGGGGGGGGGGGGGTTAAGGGGCGATTTTGCTTATTTTTATTGTAAATGGGCCAGTACCAGTTTTTTGGGAAAATTTTGGGCCAGTGCCCGGGGGGGGGGGGCGGACGCCCCCTCTGCACCCCCTGATTCCGCTACTGCCTCGAGTAGGCCAGACTATCCTTTCATCCCCCCTCTCTGGATCCGCTCTGACTGATATTAAAGGGAATTCTGCATTTCTTTTCTCTTCTTTTACACCCATTTGGTTCTCCGAATAGCAGGGGGAAATACTTACTGATGATACGGAACGAATTGTTGGATGACAAAGCGAGCTGAGAAGAAAAAAGAGAAAAAAAGAAGATTGACAACTTTCGAGCTTTTAAAACTGGTAGAGCTAGACAATCTCATATGATATTTACTGACAATCGTATTTGACCAACTTCTAATACGATAGCCAAGTAAATGCTGCGAAACATATGATACGTGCAACGTATCGTATCGTATCGTATCGTATGTATGGAGTTCCCTCCTTTGTTGAAGGAGCACCCTTAGAGGTAAAAAGTGTGCAAGACACCTTAATAAATACTATAAAAAATCTAAGATATATTTTAAAGAGAGAAATTAAAAGAATTTCCCTTAACTAAGATAAATAAAATAGAGGAACTAAATGATAGAACAGTAAGAAAGTGTTGTGCAGAGAGTAAAAATGTGTTTTTGATTTCTATAACCTAACATATTTACATAAAGAAAGATACACATAACTAAAAGATAGGGATAGTTAAAAGGAGCCATATCTACATTAAAATATGTACATGGTTGTGCCCCGGGCTACAAACACTATACACTATATAATTTGGCCAGGCAGCAGGGCATCACTGTTTGCTTTTAAGTAGTTGATCATACTCAACTTAGGTGTCCCAGTGTGCTCATTTGCGAAATGTGTACTTTACATGTTGTACATATTGTTAAAATTTATATATCTATTAAAACTAGTGTAATTTCAATCTAGTTTAAAACATATCTAAAATGAATTTGGTCTTAAAATGACTGCTCGATGACAGTATAGGGAGTACAGCAGATCCCTTCCTAGTGTTTCGAACGTTCTTACTACTTTATCTTTTGTCCTTTTGTTTAGGTTTTTGAACATGTTTGTACAATCTACGTACAGTTGAAAGAGCTTTGTATTATCTTTGATTATTTCATCAGCGAGTTCTTTGTTTATCATATTTTCTAAGATAGTTTTTGTTTTCTCCCTGTAGAGGTTTCTTTTCTCCTCCAGGGCTGTGCATTCTAGTGCAAAGTGCATTTCGTTCTCCGGACCCCCTTTACAAAGTTTACATGTTGGGTCAACGTCGTGCGAGTTAAATTTTGCTCTGTTCGCTTGCAATCTGAGTGTGCCAGTTAGCAATTTTGCCTTTATTATTGCTTTTTTTGAGGCGAATGGTGAGTGTTTACTATATGCCCAGACTTGATGGGGTACACTGTTAGATTTGTCTTGAAGTTGTAGATATTTTAGAGTGGACTTTTCCCCTATTTGCTTTTCTGACATTTTTTCCCAATATTCTGCAATTTTTTGATTGCTTTTAGTCTTCCAGGCTTCAACTTGCTTAATGCTTCTTATGGTTTTTAGTAGAAATTCGGGACATGGGAGGTCGTATTTATGGAGTATGTTTTTGACCTTTATGAACCAGCTGTTGCTGTTATCTGCTTTGATGGTTAGCTGTCTTACAGCTATTTGAAATTCAGTTGTACGAGGATCTTTAGCAATATTAAGGAAGGTTGTAATGATTCTAGTATCTATTTGGGCCTCAATAGTTTTTGCCCCCAATAATGACAAGACCGCCACAGAGGCAGTTCTTTCTGGCAATGTTTGTATTTGTTTTAAAAATTTTCTTTGATATCTTTCTAGCGCGTCTATATCTGACTTCCTTATGTCATGCAACATGTTAGCTCGAATTTCCTTGAATCCTTCATAAGATGACATGCTACCAGTAGTGTAGCAAACATGTGTACTAGTATAGGTTGACATTTATTCCACAAGTAAATTCAAAATTTTAGAAGCTGTATGTTCATCTAGGTGTCACATTTTTGATCACATTTGCAAATTATTCAAGAATTTTTTTTTAAAGCATCAGTTTATTTTGCTGTTTATACCTACAGAATGATCTCAATAGTGCTACAATAAAGTACTGGAGGTCTACCTACAAGATTCAAATTTCTCTCTTACCTTTTTACTTGACATACAAACATGTATGATACTTTGATAATATCACAGTAATACACCATATTTCACAATCACTATGTATCTGTTTTAGTGTAATGTTCAGTTCGCATCACTAGTATCCTCTTCAGAGATTAACTTTAGCCTTATTTTTTTCAACCAGTAGCAGATTAAGGAGGGGAGTCTAGTTGATACCCATTTTCGCTCAATTGTTTTGATTTTGACTCGGAATCCATGGACAATACTGTATTGTGTGTTTAAGCGCTTAAACATTGGATTTTTTGTACCTATAACCTTCATTCACCGTAATGCATATCCTTAAAGTAATTTAAGTTTGAAATTTTTAACACATACATTTTTATTTTCAAACTGACAAAAACTGGAGCTTTCTCTATCATCATGATCATGTGTCTATGAATATTTTCTTTATGAATTCTGTCACAATCTTCATAACAGAATCAGCCTTTTATAAGTTATTATCATAGCTTTTCCTACAAAAAATTCCAATATTTTAAACCTTGTTGTCTGTTTTTTCCCCCTTACTTTTGATAGAACTAAATGAACATTTAGGGTACATTTTTGTGTCGCCTGCACCATAGCGACACTTGGGGATAACCTTTTCCGTTGTATGTCTGTCCGTCTGTCTGTCACACTTGGATGTCACACCCTATATAAAAGTGATTCCTAAGTGTCACCGTTTCGCAGGCGACACATGCATTCCTTGGAATGATTTTTGGCATATAGTTTAACTATTTTTTTCTTCACAGATGTCAACTTCATATTACATCATAATAATGGTACCACTGTGTAATAGCTATAATTTTGTCTTACTTTTAATTAGTAATTGGACATATCAGTCAGATTGGAATATTACATATTACTAACATTCGAAAGCAAATAATGCTTCATTGTACCCAAGATAATCAAGGATTGTAGAAATTTAAGATACAATGTGAAAATTTGCTACTTTTTTATCTTATTTTCATACATATTTAAGAAATAAAGATTTGAAAAAAATCTTGCAGGAATTTTTGAGAAATTTAAAAAAATTTCCTGCGGGATTTTTATCAGAATAAAAAATTCCTGCAGGAATTTTTAATATACTGAAAAATCCTGCGGGGAAAAAAATATCCCGCAGGAATTTTCTAAGTACAAAATTTTTCCTGCAGGATTTTTATTTTTCCCGCAGGAACACCATAATCAAGATTTTTTAAAGAAAAAATCCTGCGGGAATTTTTTTCTCCCGCAGGAATTTTCTTTTAAAAAAATTCCTGCGGGATTTTTTTCCTCCCGCAGGAAAAAAAAAATTCCTGCAGGAATTCATCAATTTCCCGCAGGATTTTGATAATTCCCGCAGGATTTTGAGAATTCCCGCAGGATTTTTAAATTTCCCGCGGGATTTTTTTGTAATTAAGGTGAATATCTCAGGTGCCAGGTGTGCCACAGGTTAACGAGATGTGGATTCTGACTAATTTGGGTATCCTCTATGTGATGACGCTATTGGTTTTGCTGTACCTCCAGCCCCAGGCGGGCGCAAAAATGAACTAGCGTGCAAGTTCATAATTATTTTGCCCACTGTTATTCCATACCTTGATCTCTATCTTGTTCACATTAATACTCGCTGTATTATTGTAACGATAGTCGCAGCCATCGTCGCTATCGTCTCTAAAATATCCAACTCGCCGACTATCGATTCTATCTCTGAGAATCGATTAATCGGAGTAAATAGATCTACACTTCTTTGAAAAATGTTCTCTCTTCACTCAAAATGACACTAAAAATGTATCAGAATGGGAGTCATGGCAACGGATTCTAGTTTAGTTATGGAACGATTATCGCTGACGATCGATTGTCGGTCGTTGAATGGCCAGCGTTGAACATTACTAATCGATGTTGAAAATCAAACGCGATTGTCGCCGACATCGCTGATTTCCGGATTGTCCGATTTATTATCTTGGTTTTGATAAATTCGTGTATTTCCCTTTTATACTATTATTTTTTTCCTTGTACTTCAAAGTACATACTAGTGTATGACATTTTCTGTTGCATGGTATTCAAGAAAAAGAATCTTGAACGAATTGATAGGGTATTCATAGTAGTTGTGATCGAAAGTGCTTTACTCAATAAAACAATTTTATTCAAAGAAATAATGATTTGGTGTTTATTTCAATTCATTGTTGGTTGCAAAATGAAATAACGAAATGTTTTGAATTTTCCGATTATAATAATAATGGGTTATGCCCATCCGATTATTTCCGCTTATCGATTATGATTTAACTTCCGATTGCCCAACATTTATACTAGTACTAGCACATACATGTGAGAAGAGTCACACGTATTTCTCTAATCAATAATTATATATGTCATGATAAGAACGGGAGCATGAAAAGTAATTTAAAATGCGAAATATTCAAAATGCAACCATCGTTTTTTTCTCTATGTTCAAAGTCCACTACCATTGACCCGAATGGGATCCTTCGCATTTAAGTTAGAAATATCCCGTCCCGTCCCCTAATTCCTGTATCCGCCACAACCTCTGCAAATGGGTATTACACACTGATTTTAGAAGGAAAATCATGCAATGATTTTTCTAATTTTTCAACTCGAGTTTTAGCTGTACTTATTTATATTGAGTCATTGACTCATATGCACCGAAGTGTACGGAATGGGTTTTCAATTTAGCCGATGTATTATCTCTGTCTAGTCCAGCAACTGACCGCGAAATTGGATAAAAAACTGATACGTGTAATTTGAGCGTACTAGTTTATAGGAACAAATTTGAAGTACTTATAGATGTCAAATTGAGTCACATCAATGTTCATCTTCATACATCGCTGACAGTGGTGTATCTACGGCAAAATTAAGTGGATGCTTTAATTATCTAGATCTGCAGCAGATACAGAACCGTGTTTTGATGTTGTACAGGGGTATTCACTTTTGATTGGAGATGTTCTGACAACTTTATTACGAGAAAAATCTTTGAATTTAACGGTATTTCAGAAATTTTCGGAAAAAATGAAGAAGCATACATGGTATTTCTATGTCTGATCTGATACAGCCTGACACTCTTCCAGGACAGTTTGAACGTATCGGATCTGTGATTCATAAAGATGGTAAACATGACGTCTTTCTTTGATTTTTTTTTTCATATAATCATAAATATAATGACATCAATTTCTTGTGGACGGATGCAGCTTACATCTTACACGATTTAAACGAATACAAAAAGTACAAGTATTACATTGAAGACATGCTTACTGTAGTTTTCAGCCTGTGATTTCGAGCAAAGGCAAAATAAACACGGATTGTACATGATAAATTGTACACATATTGTATTTATAGAAATTTTCAAAATATGTTTTCTTTAAATTAATATTTCACACATTTTCTCAATGTAGAAATATCTCTTATCATTTCTAATACTTAGTAATTCATGGTACTTGTCCTGACATTATGCGACGTCATATGTGAAAATGACGTCAAATTACGTCGCAAACAATATACCATACCCTCAGTTCACATTAAAATATTTTGCTTCAACAAGGCCGTAAATCACAAAGTTGGCCAGTTCTGAATTGCTGAAATATGGTATTATCAAAATATAAAAGATGAACGTTGTGGCAAATTAGGCCGATTTTGCCGTTCGTGGCTCTGGTCCTTTTGGTAACAAATCCAAGGTCTCATCATAAGAAATACATGTGTAAAATATTTAAGCCGTATCACTTACCAATCGAAAGATTAAGCTTGCCTTAATTTCTTCGAAAAATAGGTCATATGTTTAGATAAAGGCCACTTGGTCCAAAATTATGGTAAATTTAGAAAGGACTTGTTACAAGGAATAAACATGCGAAATATGAAAGCCTTATCACCAAGCCAATCTGAACTTTTATGAAAGGTAGGTCAAATATCTAGGTCAATGTCATAAGGTATCACATTTCCGTATGTATAGAAAGATCTGGTCACAAGGAATGCAAGTGTGAAATTTCAAAGCCCTATCACAAACCATTCAAAGTATATATTAAATCTTAACTTTTTGAAAAGTAGGTCAAACATCTAGGTCAAGGTCACTACTGTCCAGCCCAGAGCACCCTGTATTCCCGTTTTTCTCTAAAATGTGATACTGTCATCTTTCAAAAAGATATCAATTTTATAGTACTCCTTTAATCGTAACAGAAAATACCATTGTTTTGGCTGTGCGTCAGTTAAGTTAGAAATAGGACGGAAAATAAAAAGTCTACGGGAGCTTTGACGTCATTGTTTACTATTGTTGACACGGAGAACAATATGGCGGCGGCTTGAAATTAACGTGGGAATTTCTCGTAGACATTTTATTTTTCATATTGCGGTTTGTAGGCAGCTGATAGGGTAAGTTGAAGTTAATTTCCAGTTACGACTAAAGGAGGTCAATTCTCGAAAAGTATAATTCATAGTTATTTGAATTTAATTGCACTTTGGCTTATCCGAGGCAGCGGACCCTGTATATATAATTTATAGGAAAATTCTTCAGAATTCTGACAGAATAAATCGCCAAAACAGGGTGCTCTGGATTTAGTGAACATGACAGTAGGTCAAAAAATATGGTATGTGTAGAAATGTCAATGTCTTGTTACGGGCTGTGACACACAAAGTGTAACCGACAGACATACAGACGGACAACAGCATGCTTCGCAGGCGACACAGAAATGGATAGATGATACAATGAACTAGTTCTGTAGCATATATGTTCATTGATGTTAAAATCTCGCTCTTCATATGTTCATCATTTCGATTCTCTATATTTCAATATCGAGCATGCAATGATGGTATTTCTGCACTCTTAGTCCCCGAGCCTTCACAGTTTTTGGCACTTGACTTCAAATATATATGTCAAATCTCCGTCAAAAGATATATGTCTTCCGAAATGGAAGTAACCGGATGCGACAGTTCTACCGAATCGAAGCGGCGGGTGTTGCATGCAAGCAGGAGATGCTTACTCTTCCTGGGCACCTGGTCTCACTCCCATATCGGGAGTTCGCTTCTTTTCATGTGGTGGAGGTTTTTGTTTGTTTGCTTTGGTTCCTGTTTTGTCCTGATTTTGTATGCCTTCGGTTTCTGATTTTCTGAAATATCGATTTTGTGCTGTATACAGGGATATGGTCATTATCCATATTTGTCATGGTAGCCTTTCCAAAATTATGGCGATATAAATTTATTTTCTTCTTCAACATTGCAACATTCGAATAAATAAACTTACTTAATAAATTTATATTGGTAATTGGTTTAAAAACGATCCCATAATAGTGAAAGGATTGAGTTTATGAACCAATCTTAGTTACGTCTTAGCGCAACAGGCACTTGAAGTTCATGATAATCTGGGCCTAGAAGGAAAATTTTCGAATGCTGCTCTAAGACAGCTAATCTGATGATGAAACGTGGTCAGATTATAGATTATGGTGAGATCCAACCGATATCGGTTCCAAAACTGCACGTCATTTTTAAGATCTTATCCTTGCTTTTAACCTCAGCAAGCATCATCAATTTCTTGTCATTGGGTTTTTTTTTGGATCTTTTCAGAGAATACAGATTTCGTTTATTCATTCGAATGTTGCAATGTTGAATAAGTAACCATTTTTAATTTTGTGAAAGGGTATTGAAAAAAAAGAGGCCCAAGGGGCTAAATAAATCACCTGAGTGAATATCAGACGATGGACTGATAGAGGCCAATTTCGTACAGGCCTTTGAGAACTCGCATCATGTAAAATTCGTAAAATTCTTTGCAGCATTTACTGAGAAGTAGAAAATGCATCAGCAAATCTAAGACTTTGATGGTAATATATTTGTACTTGCTTCATGTAAAAATTCTTTCAATTTTTGTCAGGCGGTTGCAGAGAAGATGTCTAAAAGCCTCAGCCAATCGATGCCCTTTGCTGCGATTTTTGTATCTCTTGTTTACAAATTCTGTATATAATAAACTGATACGTACTACTTCTACGAAGAAAAATGGTTATCCTGGTAATAAAGACAGTGTTTTTGAAACGTATTTCCCACCATGCTCTCTGTCCATTGCCAGTATTTGTGTGTGAACAACTTCTAGGCATTGCATCAAAATCTGTGGTAGCGATTCCATCCACAGCAAATTTAGCTGGCCAAGACACTTTGTCATTCTCGTATGTTGAAGACTGAGATGTTTCTGTCCACAGAGCTATGTTTTTTCCTGTTATATTAAGTAAAGGGAAGTAATGAAAAAAAATAAATAACTGCTAAAAATATTACACCCCTACACCCCTTCTAATGTTAGTTCAAGAAAATTTGTATTCCTAAGTTTGAGTTGTGCACGACGACGACCATATTAGACAGTGTCTGAACTCAGAATTATTCTTTCACCACATGATTTAAAGAGGTAGGTTAAGGAAAAAACACGACGACGGAACTTTATGACAAGACATATCCTAACCTTAATTGTCAGTGAAGACAGTGTCTGATCATTTGACCTCTTTGAGAGTTGGTCAGACTCCTCGAGTTATCGATTGCATGAGCTGTTTTTCTGCTTGTTATTTGGCCCCTGCGTTTTTCGTGTTGTTTGTGTCATAACCATTTGGAGCAAAGTGTTATTAGTTATATAGTGTTTTGTAGGGGGATACAGAAATAAATTGTTTCGATGAAAAAGGCGAGGCCCAATACAACTTTTTTTCATCGACCCAATATATTTTTGTAACCCCCTGTAAACCACTGTATAACGAATTCATCCCGCCGATGGCGTTTTGGTTTTGAAAGTTACGTCAATATATTTTAAAGCATCTCTGTGACATCAACAGCGTAAAGCAGTAGAAACAGGATATATTGAAATAATTTTTGGATTGCAAGAAATATGCCAGAGGTGGGATAATGCGCAAATGGGTTACGACACAAACATGACAGAAAAACGCAGGGGACAAGTAACAAGCAGATGAAGAACTTCACATCGCCTTATACAACTTTTTCACCACAATATATTTCTGTATCCCCTTGTAAAACACTGCATAAATAATAATACCTATCGAGAAGTATGTTCCATGGAACCGAGGTTTGTACACTGCGATTTTTCTTTACATATATAAACACTGCTAAAAAAGTATAGAATCACACTATCATTTCTCGTATACATTCAACAAATAAAAGAAAAATATAAGCATTTCACTACTCACAGTATAAAGTCAAGACATAACTGAACACAAATATGGAATCAATTCTAATGTAATTGCCATTCCAGAAAAGTGCTACATTTTTTAAAAAATGTTGATTTTTTAAATTTTCCGCATTTTAATAAAATTTCTCGGAATGAAGCCTTCAATTTTAATGTGTCTTTTTGCCCTGCAATTTTGACACATAAAGTGTTTTCTTCGTGATGATGGTGTTTCAGTGCCAATTTGGTCAGTAGTCAACAGAAAATGGTTAAAATGCAATATGGGGGAAAATTCTAAATTATCACTTTTTTGCAAATCCTTGGTAGTTTCCTGGAGATTATATTTTAATAAACTCCTATTTTTGAGCAGTATGTATTCTTTTATGTTTTTTTTTTCTCTCGCAAATTTCACTTTTACAGGTGATCTCAACCCAACGTACGTACAATTACGTGCTGTCTACTTGCGAAAACGTGGGCAAACTTTGGGGAAGATCCGTACGCGGTCGTTGCATAGGCAATATGTGTTTCGTACGGCCTCTTTACGGAGAAAGGAGCATGCAGACATTACGGAGCAGTTTTAGTGTAAGCAAAATATTTGCTGCGTTCGGTCTGCATTTGGTCTACGGATTCATCAAGACGTACGACACGCACGTTGTAAGTACGTTGGTACTAACAATGCTCATGCCACGTAAGGAAGTAAGGATCCCGTGCAAAAGCAGTACATGTAGAGACCAATGATAAAAGATAAATTGGACCAAAAAATATTGTTTTAGATTTTGCTGCACAATGATGTATGTGAATTCAAAAACACATAAAAAAGCAATTTCATTTTTTTCAAGTCCGTAATCATGGTAACCGGATGTGATAATAAGAAATTTTCAATACTTTTTTACTTTTGGGTAAGACCCAACCTTATGTATAAATTTATCAAAACCTGACACATACCGTGCTATGAGTCCTTCATAAAAGTGCAAATGCTTAAAGAATAGCTATTAATGTGTCAGAACAATTAATCTGATATAAATATAGTTGTTACCAAAAAGTTGTTTTGAATTCAATCTTATATATTTTAATATATTTTTTGGTGTGTCAGTTTGTCTGTGGTTCTGTATATCTGTTTGTCTGCAAAACCTGTAACCTTGGTCATAACTTTGAATGGTAATAAGAGCTTGCATATTTCACTTGTGTATTCCTGTAAGACATTTCCTTGGATACCAAAACATCTGACCTTGGAGTTTGACCTACTTTTGAAAAACTGGAATCTTTGCCATAACTTTAGAATGGTAATAATACGGAAGTATTCAACCTCTATACCTTCTTGAAGAAAATTTCAAACCAATTTATAATGCACCAGACATGCGCTAGATCAATTTCGGTTGTCCGTTTCTTCATACTCATTCGAAGATTTCTGTTTACAAAATTTTCTCAAATTTCGGAAACATTGGTCCTGTAGCATCATATTCCAGTCATCTTGCTACGTCTTTCGGTATTTTGGACATAATGTTCATAGATATTGGCCTTATTTCATTTTTGGATTGAGGATCACTGAAGAGGGTTAAATACCCGAAACGTAAATGTCTAGTCCATGCTGTTAATTTATCTGCTTTTAAATTATGCTAATAAATTTGAAGACATTTGACATTCTGGTGAACCAAGAGTCCCCGAGGGACTTTAAACGCATTCGAAGATTTCTGTTTAAAAAGTTTTCTCAAATTTCTGAAACCTGGGTCCTGTAGCATCATATCCCAGCCATCTTGCTACGTCTTTCGGTAAATTTTGTACATAATTTTCTCAGATTTTGGCCATATTTCATTGTTTAGATTGAGGATCACTGACGAAGGTTAAATACTCAAAACATGCATGTCTGGTCCATGCTGTTAATTTGTCTGCTTTTAAATGATGCTAAGAATTTGAAGACGTTTAACATGCTTCCAGCCAAAGTGATTTTCAGAAACAGCGAAATTTGATTTCAGTAGCGTCCACTGGATTTATTTTTTGAATTCAAAATTATGTTATTACTTTTCAGACAGTGCTTGGTTCCAAATTTCCTGTAAGGTTGATTCATTAGCATCCAAATAAAATATATGTTCGAAATAATATTAGAGCGATGGCTCTAAGATATTAACCTTCTTTAATTTCTATGATATGGTTGGAGTGTAAGTGAATATATCAAATGCGTTTTTCTTGTGATATTTTTCTGCGGATATCAAGATTTTTGACCTTGTGACCCGAACCTCGGAGTTTGATTTACTTTTTAAAAACTTTAACCCTGGCCATAATGTATGAATCGTAAGTGATAGGGCTTTTATGTTTCACATGTGTATTTCTTGAGACAAGACATTTCTATGAATATAAAATACTTAACCTTGTGACCTTGACTTTTGAGTATCATCTATATCTAAGCTATATTATTGACAAACATGCCGATGGGGGTATTCGTGTTTCACAAACACATTTTTTTTTCTCTAAGAAAGGTCTAATATAAAATTGTAGACATCCTAAAATGAAGCGCCAAAGATCAAGAATGAAGACCTGAACCTTATCAATTTCTAGTTCAATACATGTATAATGTATTTCTTGTTTGAAATATAGACATACTGACTTAGTTATAAAAATGATATCATGGTTCCTGAATATTTTCACTTACCTCCATAGATTTCAACGTTACAAATTTTCGACTGATTACTGATGACATTAATAGTCCGTCCCCTCAGAATATATGGGCAACGTATGATTATACGCGTACCTGTGACTGTCATGTTTTTACACTCTTTTTTAGAGCCTTTTGAAGCAATGACTGTTGTTGTGATATGTGGAGTGGTGGCTATAAATAAACAGAGTTTGCTTTATTGAAGGTAGAAATATCCTTGTAAGGAATTTGACACTTGGCATTTTATTTGTAATTCAAACAAGAATAAAATTTGAGGAAGTAAATGATATGGATGAAGTAAAAAGAGAATCAAATCTTTTAAAGCAGCCATCATGGACTCTTCAGATAAAACATAATAAACATAACATCTATGTATACACTTAATACCAAATCGTTTCGAGCTTGCGAATTTTGTTCCTTCTGTTGAATGGTGTGATCCAAATTTGCGATCTAAGATATTTTCAATGACAAAAATCTTTAGGAAAAATATTTATCTATATAATCAACCTAAGCCATAAATGTTAGTAATGTTTAAATATGAGTATTGTCGCTGAAGTACGTTCTGTTAAATTTGGAAATCTCTTTAGGTTTGTATTTTCAAGTATCTAAAATAAATCTGTTCCTTCTTCTAACATCATTGTTCAAAAACTGTCGAACGATTTGTTATGTGAGTCTAAAATGCTTCTTCAATTTATACATAAAAATTTTCTGACAAGGCAAACATTTGTGATTTATTGTAAAATGATATTCTATTGTAATTACCATTTACAACAACAAGCAATACAAATATGGGATAATCTTGTTTTAAATTTATGGTCACATTGTGCGATCCACATTCTGCGTTGCCACTGCCTTGTATAACGGGACTCCATGAAGCGTTATAAGCAATATTTGCTGCAAATAATTATGAAAACGTTATAAAAATACATCTGTAATATACAATGAGATAATTATGAAAGGTATATCAAGTAGATACAAAATATTAACTATTCATAGAATGCCTTACCATATTGGCAAGCTTCTCCTATCCATCCTTCGTTACAGCCATTGCTACAGTAACCTGACAATGGATGACATTCCTGTCCATCTCTACAGTGACAAAGGGACTGACAACTACTGCAGTTTGGGGATCTATCACATACTCGCTTTTGGGTCTCTGTGCAAAACGCTGATCCAGCTTTAACTAAATTGTATAAGTTTATACCAATTAATTTATTTCATGTAGTTTAAGGTTTTCAATTGCGAAAATAGCAGTAGATAAAAATACTAAGCTTATTTCTGACGGCAGAGCGGGAAAGAAAATAAGTTAATGCACTTGAAACATTCAAACGCGGGGAACTTGTCTAACTGATCCACAATGCAAAAGAAAATAAGTGTAGATAATGAAAAAGAAATTATTCAACTCGCTATCTTTTTTAACAATATTTTAATCTAACAATGACATCCATATAATGTAAATCAACAGTGATGTCACTCACCAGTATCACAATGATTTTCATCCCAACCAGGCTTGCATGAAGGGCATTGATAATTAGGGCATGTCTCATTCAGGTTACAATTTTGTGGACAAAATGATAAGCAGTTCTCTCCAATTTTATTTGGTCTACAAGCTAGATGATAAACACTATAGAAAAATGACTTTGTTAAGGTTACGATATATATGTTCTGGTAATTAGAATTTATGATTTTGAAATAAATGAGTTATTGCCATAACAGCCCCATGGGTAGTGACAGATAAAGAACTTTTCTCTTAAATTAATACACGTTTCACGTAATGGTAACGTTGCGGATGTTCCTTACGTGTTTACCATCGTTCATTGCTATCCCTATGAATTTGCTTCTGCATGTCAAAAGAAACTTCTGCTTAACTGGCTTAAGGTTCAATGAAATTGCATCTTTGAATTATAGTGTAAATCTAATTTCTTTATTGAATTTATTCAAGTGTTAAACGTCTCCAAATTCGTTAGCATCATTTAAAAGCAGGTTAATTTACAGCATGAACCAGACATGCACGTCTTTAAACGTCTTTAAATTCAAGTTATAGCCATCTTGAAATAAAGTTGTCCTTCGTGTTTCTATCGAGCTGTGTTATTGTCTCCGTCTGTTTTCTCATGAGACAATGTCTGTTTGATTATTTTTTTAAAGAATTGTATGTCTTTATGATGTGATTCAAGGTGGCGCTTCTTACAATTTATTTTTTTTTGGTCATTCCGCGGCTAATAAACGAAACTGTGGGTAACACTAAGACAGAAATTGGGATGGATGGGCTTTGGGCTTCTTTTTTTTATTGTCCCACGTATTTAGATACTGAACTTGCATTAGATGTAACATGATTCTGATATATTGAAATAAATAGTACGGCCCATTTTAATAGCGCCACCTTCATTGAATTCTATAATGTAAATTGCATTTGCAATGGAAAGGGATCAATAGTTAAGTTGTCCCATGCAAGGGTGTCCCATGTGTTTCTGTAGAGCTTCGTCTGTTTGTCCTATTTTCTTTTCGCGTGAGGAAAGTTCTGTTTTGCATCTTCAATTGTTGATTTTTTAAAATCTAGTTTTGGTTTTTGTGTTTAACTCTCATTCTCTGATTAGGAATGTGATCTAGGTTTTGTATTTGACTATTATTCACTGATTAAATACTTTCTTTAATCTGAATTGAATAAAAGGCATTGCCCTAGAACTTCAATGACAACTATGGTCCTTTGTAGTCCAAATGAATTATTTGTAAGGAAGCAATCATTAAAATTAAGGGGAAATACTTTGCTGAAATAAATATAAGTCCCTCTCTCCTTCTTTAAAGTCTAAGGTAGCGCCCAAATAAAATTGCCTTCATTCTTTTTTTCATTCGTGGATACCCTTGGTCTTTCACGCAAGCTCACTACCCTTGGCCGTTGGCTAGAACGTTTGAAATTTTGCAGATGCAGATAATGGTAGTTGATTAATTGTCAACACTACTTGAGCTATCGATTGTCAATATATTAAACCTTTTTGTTTTATTAATGAAAGTATGGGACCTCTTACCGGACTCGGTTTCAGCACACACAGCAGATAAGAGAGAAAGAAACATCAAAATACGACACAGAGTGGAAAAGCACAGCAAGAGACACAAAGGGAAGACAAAAGATCAAAGATTAAACAAACAAGACTACAAGATGCCTTAAAAATAAAACAATGGAATTCGTGTAAGTCTTTTACCATATACCTATATCAAGATTCGACAAAAGACAACACAATGTAAAGAACTCTGTTGATTACACAGGAGAGTAAGTGTCAATTATAAGTTCTGTTATTGATTTCTAAATAACAAAATTAAAATATGTCTCTATTCGAAGAATGTTGACTTGTTTGCTTTTTTAAACTCGAACTTTTCGTTTTGATAGCCAAGAACTTTGAAACTATATCATTAGATCTCATTGTGTTTTTTTTAAACAAAACATGAACGTCGTCCTGCGATCCCCAGTGGTCCAAATAGATGTACTTCAAATATGTTATATCAGTATGGTATACTAGCTTAGAAAATTCCTAACATGAAGTTACATTGCGCACACATGTGATATGATTTATGATTTACTTACCATACAGGCTTACCTCACACAAGCTTAAAACGCTATCGTCCAGTCTTACGTTTTGGCCTGTTTTATATATTGTCAAATTCGAAACGACTGCCGGGAGTTTGCTGTTATTTGGATCTAAGTAAATTGTATCTCCTGGTCCATTCCAATCTGTTGTGTGATCTTCATACAAATTCATATTTGATTTTTCACCATAACTTGCTACCTTAAATCCATTTAATCGGAGTCCAACTGAAATAAAAGGAATTTATCCTTAAGATGAGTCGAAATACCGTAGAAGAAAAATTTAACATATCTTAACGAGGCCTTGGACAATAAGATAACTCAAAAACAGAAATAGAGATTTTGATTAAATTCATATCATAATGTCATTTACTTATATACATGTACAAGAGTTTGGTGAAAAATGAATCAATTTCACCGCTTAGTTTTTCGGGGGGACCATCTCAAAAATTTCCTTGTTTTCTCCATATGATTTCATAGAAAAACAAGATTTTTTGCCTTATAATTGCAATTTATAAAAAAAACTGAAATAGAGAATTTGATAGGATTATCATATGTTGAAAAGAGAAACATAAGACAAAATATATCAGGTTCTGTGGAAGTTTGACCGCCTGTGTGAGCTTCAGGGAACATCTCAAAATCATACTTTTACATATTTGCCTTATATTTTGAAATAAAGACATCATAAAGGATGAACATGTCCTTATAGTTCTTGTTTACGGCATATAATATTTGTTAGTATATATTTCTCTAGAAAAAGACAACAAATTTCAATCCTAAAAATATATCAGGGGTGATCTCAAAGCATATTTTGCAATTTTACACATAACTTGTACTCTGTCTTTATCAGTAGAATTGAAATTATATAAAAACTGAAATAGAGAATTTGATGACATGTTCATACATTGAAAAGTGAAACATAAGCCAGAATATACCAAGTTCTGTACAACTTTGACCGCTTGGTTGAGCTTCAGGGAACATCTCAAAATCATATTTTTAGCATATTTGCCCTTTATTATGAAAGAAGGCCTCATAAAGTATGAACGTGCTCGTATATTTATTATTTATGGCATATCATATTCGTTAGCATATATCTATCCAGAAAAAGACAGCCAAATGATATTGCCAAATATGTAAGGGACCATTTAAAAGCATATTTTTGCAATTTTACACATAACTTGTACTCGCAGATATAAAGTGAAAACCGAAACAGAGAATTTGATGGCACATTCTTATATATTATAAAGAGAAACATAAGACAGAATATATCAAGTTTTTTCAAGTTTGATATCCAGCCGTTTTGTGAGAGCTTCGGGGAACATCTCAAAATCATTTTTTTTAACATATCTTCCCTTAATTTTGAATAAAGAACGAATGTGCTCATATAGTTATAGGGTTTGTTCCTGTCATACTTCCTACTCAAGGTACTTTGAGTAGGAAGTGTGACAGGAACAAACCCTATAACGAATTTATCATACCGAGAACCATTTCGTAACATACTCTGTGTAGTTCTAACGTTTGAAAATTTAGTGACCTAACTCGGCGTCAAGGTAGGACACAATGTGACCGTAATACTGCGACGTCATTGGCTGAAATTAGTTTTAGGCGTGATAATACGACGTATCATATCCCTCTCGTGAAAGACAGCCAAATGCTATCGCCAGAATTTACAAAATGTATGTAAGGGACAATCTCAAATCAAATTTGTGTAATTTTAAAACATATAACTTGTACTTGCAAGTCTCGAAGATAAAATGAACAAAGCGTTTTTCTCTTATTGCCGTATCTTTTGTCCAATTTGATTCAGCAATATCGCTATCTATATCACTATTCTAAAACTTTAATACATCGTATTTTGGGGGAAACGTCTGAAAAGTTACATGGATTACTCACATATCACACATTAATCTTTAAACTTTGCATGCTCCCCTTGCAGAATCGCGTACTCGACAGGTCTCGGATCTATATAAGCGTTTCTATAGGCGTTTTAACTATACTATAAAGGCGGCCGAACCCAAAACCATACTCTCCCGTAAACGACCCCCCCTCCCTAGTATCAGTGACCCTCCCCCTTCCGAGGGTGGAGTTGATGTACTTAATTCATCCTTCTCTAGACGTCCACAAAGAAAACACCCTAGCTACGCCACTGTCAAGATTGAGTATAGTATTGCATGCTCACGCGAAATTGCAAAAATAATTCGAATACGATAAAAGATCATGGATGGATACATGTACCAAATGTAAAGTAAAATTCAAAAGAATAAGGAAAGTGGAAAGGGGCTACCCCCCATGCGCGGGAATAGATTGGGTCGAGTTGTTTATGAGCGACTCCTATTTCCCCTTTTCCCGATTATTGCGCATAATATTTCTAAATTCATAAAATGGACCAAATGAGTTGCAATGACCGAGCTGGACCACCTCTCACCCTCTCTGATATATTTCTATTCCATGCGATTTTATCCGACCGCTGAGCTTAAATGTACGTTGAAGACAATGATACGTCCATCATCGTGGTAATAATCATTTATGGAATGGAGTATGCTGTAGGACAAAGTATTCTCTGGTTGAACCGCACTATATATTGGTAAGAGTTATCTCAGGGGCGGATACAAGATTTGGGTTTAGGGGGGCGTCATGAATATAAAAAAGGCAAAGGGTCTGGGGACCGCTTCCTCCCTCCCCCAGTGGGTCCAGGACGAAGTCATGTTTTGGGTTCCTTTGACCACAAGAATGGAAAATGTATAATTCATACAAAAACGTTGAAACTATGTATTATTGAATATATCTGGCGAGCGAAGCGAACCAGCGAACTTTCTAAAATTGTTTTAGAGAGGGTTGGGGTACACAACCCAAATGGCATCCCCTTTGCTGCAAGAGTACATGTTTGTTGACTAAAATCTTAGTACATATGTCAGAAAAAGACCGTCCAAATAGTCACAGTAAAGTAAAGGTATGAAAGGCGTAGTATCACTTTATAATTCTGGCTATTTTAGCATGAAATGTCATGCTTAGCAAATGGTGTGAAGTTAATCTAAATTGAGTTAGGTGGCGAGCGGAAGCGAACCAGCGAAAATTTTCCGACATTCGACTCAAAACAGCCTGAAAATGAGTATACACATAAAGGTTAAGCCCCCAAAATACCTTACTTCGACGATTTCAGAGGGGGGGGGGTGCGCCCTTTGCGCCCCCTTTAAAATTTGCTCATGTATCTATACTGAAATTAACCCCCAAAAATGAAGAATCGGAAAATGTATATATCTCGGAAACTTCTATAACTTATAAGTAAATGTGAATTTTCGCTCCGGCTCAATTTCAGAGAATGAAACCCTGAAAATAAAATGCATACTATATATTTATACAGATACTTTTTCTGATTGCAGGACCGGAGCGCCTCGTTTCAATGAATTTATGTACTTTATTTAATATGTTATATTTATAAATTGCTCGTGAAACCTTGAGAAAAATAAAATCATGTAGCGACTTTAATCTGAGTACTTCCCCCTTTTTTCCCCTGAAAAAAAAAGAAAATGACATAAATCTATGTAAAATACATTTGCTTACCTTCATACTGTCATTTGCTAACTTTCAATTCTGAATGATTTAAAGTGAGCACATGACAACTTGTCATGTGCTCACTTTAAATTATTCAGAACTGAAAGTTAGCAAATGACAATACGTATTACGAGGATATATTTAAAATATACTTTAAATAATTCAATATAAAACTTTAATAATTGAATATGTTCTACTCGATCATAAGAGGTATGCAGGTTCCTCGCAAAATTTTCTAGTTTAACAATGCCATCCGACCTCATGAGAGCAAAAAAAAAAAAAAAAAAAAAAAAAAAAAAAAAAAAGGAAAAAAAAAAAAAAATAAGAAATTAAAGTAAAATGAAGATTCGTCAGCGTTGTTGATTATGAAATTTGCGAGCAAGGTGAGACGATTTACTTGCTGCAATTTGACTGATAATTCTCTCGATGAGACGAAGAGGAACATCAAGCCATTTCTGAACAAAAAAAATTAATAATAATGATGAGAAAACACGTGCTTCCGTGCCGTGCATATGACTAGCTGGCAACCCCCCGCCCCTCCCCCAAAGCATTGGGATTATGATACGATGGTTTATGATGCAAAAAAAAATATGTGTACATAGTATCAGGAAAGTACATGTTGTTGTTGTTGGTTTTTTTTTTGGTTTTTTTTTTTTTGTTTTTTACAAAATTAATGAATTAAAAATTGTTTTGATCGATGAAGTTCTATTTATTTTTCTATTTGTTTCTCGTTTTTTCTAAAGGCCCCCGTTATAGAATAGAATAACTATTTAGTGAGAGGAGGTGCACCAAATAATGATAATATTAAAAACCTTGAGTCCATCCTAGTCTGACGATCTCATCATCTAACCATGCTTTGCATTAATCTTCGTTTATTACGAACATACACAGATTACTAGCCTATTGATTTTTAGCGCGGCGTTAAATGCTTTGTCGCGTCATTTGATTGTGACGTCATAGTATGACAGTGCGTTAGGTGCGATGTAGATATAAAAGATTGAACCGGTTACGGGAATGCGCGAAACGATGCGCACACGTTTTGTCCAGGGCCTTTATTTTAGTGGTCTGGAGCAAAAGCTAGCCGAGGGGCTCACGATTCGTTTTTTGGGGTAAAGGCTATTTAGTTTAATTAAAGTTCTCTGAAAAGTGGAAAAACTCAATTATTTCACCATCTTTTGACAAATGAACAAATGAACTTTTAAATATGTGAAAAATAAGGTACACTAACATGATTTGAAAGTTTAAGTTTGATATCTGCATTTATCTTTGGGTTTTGGGGCAAAAGTAGACCTGAATTCTTATGGTAATATGAATTCCCTGTATGGATCCGATTTCTTCAAGATTCCAAATTATGTAGGATTTGAAAGTATTATCTGAAATTTTAATGGTTCTACTCTAAAATTAATTAGGTTTACAATTTGCCAATTTAGGTATTTCTTGGAAATTTTGGGTTAAAAATAACAAATTTTATCAAAAACTGCTGAAAATTGGAATGCTTAATTCCATTCAATTGTTGGAGTCTTTACATACTTTGGACATTTATTCATATCAAAAGTAGTTAATAAATGTTTTAAGTCATCGCATTTGAAATTTGCAAATTTTGTTGAAAGGTTTCTCGTAACTACGAGAAAGTTTAAAAAATGTAACATGGCACGAACTGGCTTCCGTAAATGTTTGGTCATTTTCTAATGGAAACATTTTGATATAAAGTAAAAGACATTAAGAATTGAATGTTTATTTTTGCAACTTTATTGGATGATGAAATGTCAGTTGTCGTATCACAAATTGTGTAAACCGCGTAGCGTAGCAAAATTTGTGATACGACAACTGACATTTCATCATCCAATAAAATTGCAAAAAAATAAACATTCAATACTTAAGGAATGTTTCTAAAATTCTTTGTGGTTATGGGAAATAACAAACGGTGCATCGGCTTTTTGTGGTTATTTCCCATAGCCAAAAAGAATTTTAGAAACATTCCTTATAATTTAAAGTTATATTATACATTATGTGCGTCTTGGAAAATCGTGAAAATGCTCAATGCAAAGTTCCTGCGTAGGGATTATCTCCCTCGTTTCTAATAACATTAGCCGACAGTACAAGAATGGAGGCTGGTAGTAGAACGGCGCCGGCGTTTGTTTTCATACATTTCAACCCGAGTCATTTTATATCATCTACATACAGTATCTAATCAAACAATGCAAAATGAAGAAATTCTATCTGTTATTTTTACAAAAAGTTGGATTTAGTCTATTTTTCTTCAAACGCATTTGAAAATTTCTGTTCACAAAGTTTTCTCAAATTTCTTTCTGGTGTTTGACTGTCTCATGAGTTTATTGGAAAATCATCTATTTTGCCACACATGAAATACACATGTTTTATAAAACATATGAATTTCATATGTAATTCAAATGTAATACACACATATCTGAAAACACGTGTATTTCATATGAGATTTTTGTATGAATTTCATGAATATTTTTCATGTGTAAAATATATGTAAACTTATATACATGTTATGCATATGTTGATAATTTATATGTATTTCATATATATTATGCATGAATTACATGTGTTTAAATAAACATATGAAATACACATGCAAAATACATATGTTTTACATAAATATTAATAATACATATGTCACACATTTTATGCGTATTACATGTGTATTTTCAAACATGCATTGACTACATGTATGTTTAAAAAGATTTATGAGGTGTTCGAGCTAGCGCCTCTCCCGAGAAAATTCATGTGTATTACATATGTGTATTCTAACATGCATACAGTTTACATGTTGTCTGAGAAAGATCGATCATGATTCACAGAAAAAAATAATGCTATTATACAATTAATTACCTTGTGTGAGGTAGATAGCAGTATAGCAACCCGAAGGATATGTTATTCATCGAGGCCGCAGGCCGAGGTGATTAAGCCCCGTTTACACTATCAAAGTTTTCTTGTACAAGAAAACTTGGTCAAAGTTTTTGACGCTAACTTTGATAGTGTAAACGATCCAAGAAAACTTTGATCAAAGTCCGTCAAAGAACTTTGATGGACTTTGACGGAATAGAACTCGATCCATCCTATTTTTCTTGAAACTTTGACGGACCTTGACGGGAATCGACAAATCAGAATAGAGATTCAAAATTATTTCAGACGTATTTAAAGTATCAAAGAAAGAAATATATGTAATTTAGGACGTTAAAAGTAAATAGCGACAAAGACAGAAGACGTGATGCAGTGAATTCCATCTACGTTTTTTGTTTTAAAAATCCTTGAACTCGTGCTTAAAGGTTCCATATAGACCAATGAACAACTACAAACATAAACTATTAATTTTCATGAAAAATTTTCACAGTATTTACAGGAACCATACTGTTTTGGTGTACGTTTTCTTGTACAGGTCGTTCAAATAACTTTGATAGTGTAAACAGACAACTTTGTCCAAGAAAACTTTGACCAAGTTTTCTTTGACGGACTTTGACAAAGAAAACTTTGATAGTGTAAACGCGGCTTTAAAGTGCCATAACAGTTCAGAATGTTTTTGGCTTATCAGATAGTAAATATGGTCCTACATAAAATTGCGCAATCTGTTTGCAAAAATTCTTGCGCCTAGCCTCTGAAATTAATTATTTTAGTGTCCATTTACACCTGCTGCGGGAAATCGCCGAGCGTCTTATCGCTACATCTTGCTGCTGACCACATGTATGAAGGATTCGTCAGAAGCAGGACACCGTAGTAGTACAAGCATACGATGGTTATATAGAAGATAATGCATTTGTTATAAGAGTTGTAATCTTAAAGAAGACAGTGACGGTATTTATATAAAAAAATGACAATTGCAGGGTATGTGTTTTGTCATATTAAGACTTGGATCCAGAAAATAATAGGAACTTGAAGAAAAGAAAGACTTAGGGTTTAGAAATTAGGAATACATATATGTATCATAAACGGATAGTTGATCTTAGGTAGGAGAGGATGCAAATTAATCCAACCTTTCCTTTGCTCTGACAAAAAAAAAAGGAAAAAATGAATACGGAAAAGTAAAGAGATGGTGAAAGAGAAGAGAGAGATTAAATTAAGATCAAAGAAGATGTACCTCTGTCTGTCTCTATGACATCATAAATAAATCCTTTAATTATGCAAGTATTTCTTCTCTGGTATACTTAATAAAGAAAAGAGGGAAGGGTAACAGGATTACTTGCGTTTTAGAAATAATAAACACAGAAGTAGTACTCATCAGTATACAGTCTCAAAGATTACAGATATTTCTGCTGCATTTTTTTTTTTTTTTTTTTTTTGCATATTACCGATGCGGCTCGTTTCAGTTTGCCAAAGTTATATATGATAGATAATTCATCTCTTAAGCGAAATTAGCAGTTCAAACATAATCTAGTTAGGCATGGTCCATTTGATGTTCTGAGGGAGAGGGGGGGGGGGAGGCTTGGGGTTTTTATCGGAGCAAGATAATTTTTTTCGCTCCGGACCGGAGCAAAATTATTTTTTTCTTGCAAAGTTGGCGCAAGAATTTTTTTTCTAACAATTGATGTGCAAAATATTAAAGAATGTTTGTGTTTTATCAATAGAAATTCTTTATTTTTATTCAAACCTCTAAAATATTACTTCATTTTCATGAAGAATTTAATTCACTTCAAGTATTTTACGATATATAAATTAATCCTCGGTAAAATAAAATCTATATCTGACCCAAGCCCCCCCCCCCCCCCCCCCCCCCCCCCCCGAATATCAAATGGACCGTGCCTTATTCTAGGAGATGATCGATCATAAACTTTTCAAAGTCATGCGAATGCCAGTCCCCTCCGTCTCCCCTCCTATTCAGGTCGTGCGTACCATCATTAATTCTCTTTCGAACTGATTATTTTTTTCAACCCGAACACTGTCCAGAATTTAAGTCCATTTCACTAAATGAATATAGCTCATATGGATTTCCTTTCATATCACATGAATTGAATTAATGTGGTTATTTCAAGGGATACGCACTTGACCGGCATATATTTTTTGCCTCCAGAAGAGTTGGGTGAGTTTGGAAAAATACACAGCCAATTGCGCCTCTCACGAAATTCATGTAAAATTAATATGAACTTCATATGACTTTCGCATTAACAATTTTATGTGAAATTTACATGATTCTCATTTCATATGAATTTAGTGAGGCACATTGGCTGTGTATTCAGAATGCTTCTTACGTCCAGCTACCGAGAGCGCCGGAAACCGCCGATCACAGGTGGTCAAAAGTTAATCAAGATAAGATGTAACATATATCTCCTTACATCTTGAGAGTAGAGATATCGCGTTTTCGGGGAAAGAGTAGTGTGATTAAATGCTGTAAGTTTATAATGAAAAATTTTAGACTGTTATGGCACTTTAAAGTGATATTAGAACATATGAGATAATACTTTTACCTAAAACTTTCCCTAAAAATAAACCATAATACGCCAAAAAAAGTTTTCAGCTCTTACCGCACACATACGTAAATCAGTTTTGAAGTTGCTATTTTTAGCCATTTACAGAAACCCTGATTCTATAAATGATCACTTCCGGTAAATATGATGGAGAGACTTATGACGTAGAAAGTTGTACATGAAAGACGAAAGTAGTGTAAACAATGCAATGTACCGTTGAGGTATTGAAGCTGAGTTTGCATTTAATTTGCTCAGTTTCACATCTTTTGATAATTTCTTGATCATGTCAAGTATTAATATGCAAATGTTTAATGTTAGTAATTTTCATGCGACCAAGCATCTGTAAGTGAGAAAAAAAGGGGGGGGGGGCGGGAGGGTCTTGAGATGGACGATTTCACACATGATGTCACATCATATTTTCTGTCTGTCCTATTTTACTATTTGTTCTAAACACGCACGATTTGAAACTATGGTCGAATATACAGCCCGACCTGTTTCAAACGCAGAAAGGGGGGGGGGGGGGGTAACTTGGAATGCGTGCGACTGGAGTTTCAGACCGGGAGACCCCCTGTCCATCCTTTTATTGAGCTTAGTGAACAACATAGTATTACCTATATTCATATTGTCATATACATTCACTTAAATGACAAATGGAGATATATTTGGCATAGACGGAATCAGGAATCTAAAATAGGGAGGGCGGATCAAAGTGAACATTGAAAAAAATCTTTCGGAGAAGCGTAGGAAGGGGGTGAGGGGTATAATGACAAAAACAAAATGTTATTAATTTATTTTTACATATATTTTTTTGAATTCATCTTCATAAATAATTATTTCAAAATTCACCTGCATTCCCTGCAAGGGATATAGGGTAGACCTTATTTCACGAGCTCCTCAGTGGTTAAAACACTCAGTAAATTTTAATATTATTCTGAGGCTCCAAGTCGATGTCACGGAATCTATTTTAATTAAAATAAGGATCAAATTTTATTCTATCAATATATATGGTCACAATTTTAGGGATTAACAACGAAAAACGATTCGACATTATTCTTTTTTTTTCTAAATCATTAAGTTATGGTCACAGTTAGCGGTTTTTAATGGAATAACATAATAATAAAAGAACGAAGCAATAAATTTATACTGATCTGAAAACATTTTTGAAATACGTTTTCATGAGAGGCAATTGATGATAGAAAAGATTGGATGATCTCTCTCTCTCTCTCTCAACGACTCAAAACGGACAAATGTGCGTGTGTGTGTGGAGGGGGGGGGGTTACCCCCGCAAACCACGATCTAATATTCGGCAAGTGCTAGATCCATAAATCCATATGTAGATTAAGAATCTATCAAAAATATTGGCCAGCACGATTATTTTTTTTTAATCAGAATATAAATTATGTCAAACTTCTGTCCTGAATCTACACTGAGGTGATCGCCAGCCATGAGCATGTTTAGAAATGGTGCGCCCTTTATTTATTTATTTCATTTATTTATTTGTTTTCTGCTCAGTAAATAAAAAAACTATGTTATAGATATTGATTGTTTTATTCTAGAAACGGTAATCACATGCGTATACACATGTGCTAGTACAGGCAATCACTTTGTCGTGTACAACTTGTGACGTCATTTAGGTTACAATAGCATAAACCTTTGACCTCAAAAACTAGTGCTATACACCCAAAAGCTGACGTCATTTACTGACTAAATAGAAATGGCTTATATAGAAAGTGATATATCAAAAGAAAGATCATTTCCTGTAGATTTCATTGCTACTAAATGATATATACCTTTCCGATACTATTTGCACTCTGAAAACGAAAGTGAAAGTGAAAATACGGAAATTTCGACATGTCATTCAGATGGACTTTGGTCCCATTTTGACCATTGTTCCAAATTTTTTCTTGAAATAAAAATTATGCTGATTTGAAGGCAATATCTGTCTAAATATTATATTGTAATGCTGGCTAGAAAATAATCATTAGAAGTGATTAAGAAATCTCCTAAGTCGGTAATATTACTTCAAGTTTAGTATTTGCGATGGAATTCTAAGATGATAATAGTGTTTGGTCCTTCGTAAATAATGGGTTCTGAAACGACGGACGATTCGCTAAGTTTTACAATAAAATACGGCTTTACATGAGTGAAGAGGGTTATGATTCAATTCTGCAGACTGCAGTCTGTTGAAAACTTACTTATTTTCCACTTAAATGTGTTTTATCCATTAGAAACTTGATAGTTTTTCTCTGGCGAGTTTGTATTTCGTTCGATCGCCGCCATTGCTGTTACAATACAAGAAGGATACGAAACGGTACGGTGAGTTCCGTAATGACGGCGGAGGTAAAGGCCCGAACCGGAGTTGGTTACGAAAGTCCGCCCTTATAACTAGCGAAGCGGGCATATTCGGTTGCCATTCAGGTCCCTCTGACTGGTGACAGCACATGTGGGTGGCAGTTAATTGAGATAATATTATTGTAACCAAGCGGTAGCAAACCAAAAGAAATATTCTGGTGACACAATAGCAGAATCTTGGTAGCGTCTAACGATAACCTTGGCTGGTGGCAGTAGTTGGTGGCAGTACAGGAGTTGGTGGCACCCTTTACCAGCGATAGCAGAAATTATGCCCACTGATGTATGCATCTTCATGATGAATTTTTAATAAAGTTATTTCTAGCAAATGAATAAATAAATAAATCTCATATTCTGGTGACATTCCCATTTTGGTAGTGATACCACTGGTGACCTTGAACCGGTGGCACCCCTTGTTTGGTGATCTGTGTTTAGTAAAAGTGAAATTCTGTGTTCCTTTCACCTGAAAATACTTCTAGAACCTGTGTTTCCTGTCTAAACCGTCTAAATATTTGAAATCTAATTAATTACTAGTTGGTGACACCCTTGGTGACTTATGTGTTATTGTGAAATCCCATTCCTGTGTAAAGTCGGTTGACGTCCAAGCCCTCCATCTTTCTGTCAGTGGCTCCAGAATCTTAAGTGCATTCGAACTCTTTTATATTTTATAGAGTTTTTACTTATTCTTTATTGAATTTCATGTAATAAATTATATAAAACTTATATTTACTCATATCTTCATTATTTCTATTGCCATTGAGTAGTTAGATACAGACGAATCCCCCAGGTAATACCTCCTCAGTCTAAATCTGAGTCGACGGCATTACATTTGGTGGCAGCGGTGGGATAAAAGCAGTGAAATATATATATATTTCTGTGTCTGATTCATACTCAGAATGGCAACTAATGAAGATTCTGAAGTTATTCTAAATTATCCTCCCGGTTCCATTGTGCAAAATCAGGAAAATGATAGTGAAAATGAAGGTGAGAATATGGAAAACGCAGAGGGCTTGGACCGTCCGACTCGGGGAAAGTGATAATGTGAGATTTGCATTTAGCCAAGATATGATTGCAAGGATGGTTGCGAAGAGGTGAAAGGTGCAATGAGTGAAATAAGAGATCAGATTCGTGAATCTATGCAACCACCTGTTAGTGTTGGTAGGAATGATGAAATTTTGAACGTTAATGATAATCAGAATCAAGGTTGTGGTGACATAGATTTTAGGGGACTACATAATAGTACACCTATTATACCAGTAGGCATGGGATTAGGAGCAAGTGTAGGGTCTAATGTGAAAATAAAGCCACAACATTATGATGGCTCTGATGACTTAAGTGAGTATATTACGCATTTTAACCTTGTGGCAGAGCTCAATGGGTGGAATTATATGCAAAAATCCCTACATCTGGCTAGCT
>VSWD01000010.1:16669832-16865304 GCA_033119305.1 Pinctada imbricata | reverse complement strand
TCCCTTTTTCAGTTTTTTTTTTCTCTTTTTATTTTTATATTTATCGCTAGAAATGAAACTGTGAAAGAATTTTGTCAAAATATCAATTTTCAGATTTTTAATGATTTTTTAAATCAGACAAGCTATAGCTAGTTTGGCTTTGTGTACTTATTTTCATACTTCGAATTAACTTGGCCACATACGCTATCAAATATACTCTGAATTTATTTTTAAGATGTTGACTTTTTGTGTCGCCTGCGAAGCACAGTTCGTCTGTCCGTCCATCCGTCCCTCCGTCTGTCACACTTGGGTGTCACACCCCATAACTTTTGATTGGTAAGTGATAGGGCTTTGATATTTCACATGTGTATTCCTTGTGACAAGACCTTTATACACATATCATAATTTTTGACCTTGTGACCTTGACCTAGATATTTGACCTACTTTTCTAAAAATCTAATATTGGCTATATCTCTTGATTGATTAGTGATAGGGCTTTGATATTTCAGATGTGTATTCCTTGTGATTAGACCTTTCTACACATATAATGTTGACCTTGTGACCTTGATCTAGATATTTGACCTACTTTTCTAAAAATCTAATATTGGCTATATCTCTTGATTGGCAAGTGATAGGGCTTTGATATTTCACATGTGTAATCTTTGTGACAAGACCTTTCTACGCAAACCATATTTTTTGACCTCGTGACCTTGACCTAGATATTTGACCTACTTTTCAAAAAATCTAAGATTGGCTATATCTTTTGATTGGTAAGTGATAGGGCTTTGATATTTCACATGTGTAATCTTTGTGACAAGCCCTTTTTTTCACATACTATATTTTTTAACCTTATGACCTTGACCTAGATATTTGACCTACTTTTAAAAAAAAACAAGATTGGCTATATCTATTGATTGGCAAGTGATAGGGTTTTGATATTTCTCTTGTGTATTCCTATTGACAATACCTTTCTACACATACCATAATTTTGACCTCATGACCTTGACCTAGATATTTGACCTACTTTTCAAAAAAATTAAGATTTGCTATATCTTTTGATTGGTAAGTGATAGAGCTTTGATATTTCATATGTGTATTCCTTCTTGTGACAAGGCCTTTCTACACATATCATTACTTTTGACCTCATGACCTTGACCTAGATATTTGACCTACTTTTCAAAAAATCTTAGATTGGCTATTTCTTTTGATTGCTGAGTGATATGCTTTGATATTTCACATGTGCATTCCATATGACAAGACCTTTCTTCACATACCATCATTTTTTACCTCGTGCACTTGCCCTATATATTTGACCTACTTTTCAACAAATCTATGATTTGCTATATCTTTTGAGTGGTAAGTGATAGGGCTTTGATATTTCACATTTGTATTCCTTATGAAAAGACCTTTCTAAACATTTCATAATTTTTAACCTAGTGACCTTGCCCTTGATATTTGACCTAATTTCAACAACAACAAAATCCGCTACGCAGGCGACACAAGCATTCCTTGGATTGCTTTTTTTTTCATACATGCATATTTCAGAACAATTTCCCTATGTAATGATTATTTTCTCTGTCTTATTTCTGTATCTATGGTAAACATAGTCGCCATATATCTTCTGTTACAGATTTGATTGGTTCAATACCTCCTTTCCCCTTTAGTAGGGGTAAATAAAAAGGTGCACACTAAAAATTTTGACGACTTGAAATGCCCGGAAGTCTGTAAAATGGGTCTTTTTTGATTGCAAATTTTTGGCACGCATAAAAATGTAAAGAAAAAAAAAGGGGGGGGGGGGTCATGCATGTCCTTTTTTCGCAAATTTCACTTTTTTTACAGGAACTCTGCGTCCTCATCGAAAATGTTCCGAATTTTGCATATTTTCAAACCTATCTGTAGATTGCATAAAAGACAAGATCAAGTTCGAAGTTAAATTTATCACGACTATTGATTCAATATGCTAAAAATACATTTCCAAGCGCCGCATTTCAGCATATTTACCGAAAATAATTTGTCCAAGTGGCTTCACTGGGTCATGAGGTTTGATACACCGTACACTGCTGTTTGGAAAATAAATTGGCTCAATTTCTGCATAACTCACTTGAATTATATAATAAGTGTCTTATTTTGTGTGTTTATGCAGAAATAAATTACAATGGCTGATGCATTTATTTTGATATAATGCGCGTTAGCGCATTTTATCAAATAAATGCATCAGCCATTGTAATTTATTTCTGCATAAACACACAAAATAAGACACTTATTCTATATATATGCGCTTTCAAAGCCAAAAAATAGAACAAGAAAGCTCCCAATTCTATTTTTAAAGCGAATGCGTCAACCATTGTGGAGGGGATTTAATTTCAGAAAGGAACAGCGGGAGTGTCCCCATGGCAACGTCACGCTTATTTAGTATCACTGAAATGTCATATATTAATGCATTGTGATATATCAAGTTTTACAAATTAGAAATTTAGCAATGGAATAATGACCAAATATGACCAAACAAGTTATTTATTAATCTCTAGATGTTGACAGTTTGGAACTAATTTTGTTTGCGGAATGTATTCCCATTTCTGTTATCCGTTTGAGTCAGTTACAGCGCGGTGAAATCATGAAATGTTGACAGCGTTAGTTTATGGATTTTTTTATACTGTGTACTGTTTATGGGTGGTCTATTTTGAAATTATCAAAAAACAACGCTGAATGTGACCAAAAAAAATCTTCATTCGAAATATTTCGTTGAGTGTAGGATGTGACATCAATCGACAGAGAGCAATTGTAGCTGCGCCTGCCTCTGTCGCTTGTTGTTGATGTCGTATTCTGTAACCGTCAAGACAGAGTTGCTGAAAGAGGTAAGGACTTAGTGGGGATGATTTTAGTATTGAATTCGTCTTTTTATATAATGTTATTCCTACTTTCTACATTGCATAGGAAAGGATTTTAAACTTGTTGATATTCGATTCAAATTCTTCCGCTATGTCGGGCGTTATGACGTCACACTGTCATTTATACGGAAATCAATAACAATCGTCCTGAAAGCTTTATCTCAGGCAATTAAAGTGGCTGTGCATATATTTAATATTGTCCGCTAACAACTTGTCTGTGTTAATTGGATTAACACGATTTTGACTGTACGTTACATGTATTAAGATGAAATCAATACTATTCAAAAGCTCTCATTCATAGATTTCTGTATAATTTAATATGAATAAAGGCAAAACCGAAAAGTCTTTGTTTTTTATGCTTCCGGAATCAAAGATACGGGGGCATATAGTTTTTGGCCTGTCCGTCTGTCTGTTTGTCGGAAAAACTTTACATTGGGCATAACTTTTGAATGGAAGGTGATAGAGCTTTCATATTTCACATGTGTATTCCTTGTGACAATACCTTTCCATTGATACCAAAATTTTTGACCTCGTGACCTTGACCTTGACCTTTGACCTATTTTTCAAAAACTTTAACATTGGGCATAACTTTTGAATGGTTAGTGATAGGGCTTTCATATTGTACATGTGTATTCTTTGTGACAAGATCTTTCCATTGATACCAACATTACTCTGACCCTGACCTCTCACATACTTAACAGAAAATGGTGTTTATACCAACAAAGATGCCACCGCGGGGCATTCGTGTTTCACAAACACAGGCTTTATTATTTTCTGGCATACTAGCTATTAATAATGAAAGGTTTGGTGTTCAATTTTAAATAAACTTAATTTATGAAATCATTTCATTGTTTTATTCTGTTTCTGTTGCACATTAATATGGAATTTTACAAAATGATTTTATTTTTGATGTTGCATAATCGAACTATACTAGCTGGGCATATGGCTTTGGATCGCATAATCCATCTTTTCAAATCAGTAAAAAAGTTGTTGTTTTGAAATGTGACTATTTTCTCTTGTTTGTACTTTTAAAGGTTGTCTGAAAAAAAAACTTGTCTGCATCCGGCAAAAATCTTGTTAGAAAGGTTGTGGGCTAAAATCCTGGTACTGGCACTATCAGTATTCAATGTCAGTATGTCAATTAGAGCGTGCATGGGTATCAGGTGAGCGTTGTGCCCCCTGGGGCTCTTGTTTAAGATAAGATAAACAGAAACATCATTTATCATACTCATACATGTTTAATTTTTGATTGTTTTATTTTATTGCGGATTAATTCATGTGCTAAGCGGATAGGAGGCGGATTACTCTGCTCGCGTATTAATAGAGTCATCCGATCAACCTTCAGCGGCGCTGATTGGCTGATACTTACACACCCCCAAAGAAGCTCCGCCCCATTTTGAAACTAACTCCCTAGGGAAATAGTCTTCTCAACTAACGCACCCCTTTGCAGGGAAATAGTCCTAACAGGCGATTTTCAGGGATTTAGTTTAATTTAACGAGTCTCTTGTTATATAGGAAAAAATCAGTAGAGGTATAATAAATTTGGATGACATGAATTATTTTTAACCTGATAACATTCCTGTCTCAAATGCGATATACAAGAGATTTCCAAATGACTTTCTTGCTCCCTACCACATCTAAACACACCGCATGATGTATCAAGCAGCTAACATCAACAACGAAGAACAGGGAACATAAAACACATCTGAAAAGATCAGATTTATTTCTCTTCACTATACTTAAAAAAAAGATATAAAGTTGATTATGATAGAAAAGATGTTAAATAGGCATACGCCAATAAATGCATACTCAACTTTTTTCTACCTTGGAATTTGCTAACCCGTGCTATCTCACCGAAGCTTCAGTAAAGGACACTTTTGATTTGGTGTTAATTTAAATCCTACCTACTTGCGTGACCTAACAATAACTATATCAGACCGACGGGTGAACTCAACTCAGTTAAAATCAAAAACACAACCACGTGACGGTGTCGTGTGCGCAAAGTCTACCTATACTTATGATTTTTTGAATTTGATACCGCGATAACATTTTGATTGAGGAGAGTCTTTTAATCCACTTTCAGATATTGGACATGACAGCCCTGCATCCGGCCTTTCAAAACGATCGTTTAGTTGCACTTTGTCAGCAATCGTTGTGTGTAAATTATAAAAAAAAAATATATATATATATTCACATCGGTGGTCTCTGGTGTCACGAAACAGTAGTTTGCTTTTAAAGCATGTCATAAGTTAACACCCCCCCCCCCTTTCACCTCTTATTTCGGCACTGCTCACGACTTAAAGAGACGGAAATTTGGGATAGCTGATATGGATTCTAGGCATTCCGGAAGCAAATTTTCGGCATTCTGGGGCTCTATTTTTACATTTGTTCAAATATTGTTTTCTTTTCAGACTTTCAGACTTCAGACTTCAAATTCACTTTTAAACTTTCATCGTTCAAAGTAAGAAGATCTGAATATTTTTCCCAGATTTGAAGCTAAACTTTGTTGATGATATTGTGTATCTTGATTCAGAATTTCCTGAGACCAACACTTTTAATAAGGACAATATTCTTTCTCTCTCTCTGTCTGTCTTTTTTTTTGTGCTCGTGTGCGAGTCTTTTTTTTTCGATGTGGACGTCATTTTTTGCGTACAGATGTAGGCCTGACCACGCCCATGTATAAACCACCGGGAAGCACGATGACCCCCCCCCCCCCGTCCTCTTCCCCGGTCTTTTAATGCGTTCCTGCTTTTAATTCACAGTGAGAAAAAAAAATCACAAACGAGAATCAATCCACAATCGCTTTATGATATTAGAAGAAAAAAAATCACATACTTAGATATGTCATAAAATAAATATAGTATTTCAAAAACAAGCTTAGCATGCGATTCAACAGTTTTCTTGTCGTTTTAAAACCTTTCCCCTAACTTAAAATGCATCTTAAATTTATACAAATGATAGTTTCATCGTTGGATTCGATCATTATTGTCTATGGTTTTAATTAGATTGACGAATATCCGATATAAAAAGTATACAAAACAATTTGTCACTTGACCAATCAGAATGACGGATACAAAACATTCGTGAGTACAGTTAAATTGCCGTGCGCACTGGCCTGGCAAATTCCAAGGTGGAAAAAAGTTGGGTGTATGATATAATTCTATTGTCAATATTTCTGAAAGAAAATTCAGAAAGTAAAGATGATCGAGATAACAAAAACAAAACAGAACACACTGAAGTATTTAGGACATAATTTTCACAGATTTTGGTCATATTACATTGTTTCGATTGAGGATCACTGACGAGAGTTTATTTCCCGAAACTTGCGCGTCTGGTCCATGCTGTCAATTTATATGCTCTAAAATGATGCTGATGAATTTGAAGACGTTAAAAATCTGTACCACTTGCTGAGTGTCACTGCTGGTGGACCAGAGTCCCCGAGGGCACATGTAGCCAAGTTCGATCAATTTCGGTTGGTCGTTTCTTCAAACGCATTTGAAAATTTCTGTTTACAAAATTTTCTCAAATTTCTAAAACCAGGGTCCTGTAGCATCATATCCCAGCCATTTTGCTAGTATGTCTTTCGATATATTTAGGACATAACTTTCACAGATTTTGGTCATATTATATTGTTTAGATTCAGGACCACAGACGAGGGTTTATTATCCGAAACCTGCATGTCTTGTCCATGCTGTCAATTTATCTGCTTTAAAATGATGCTGATGAATTTGAAGACGTTAAACATGAAACAGATATGAGATACAGAATCACTATACCAACATCAATGAAAACACTGCCTAGCTTAATTTTCTTAACACAAATATGCACTCTTCATCTCTTACAGAATGTATACATACAATTTTAACTTTATAATTGACTGTTTTACCTATATCTTTGGGTTTTTCTCTCTCATCTAAAATTCCAAACCTGTTCACTTCTAACACGTTCGCAAAACATATCAACATCTTTATTGAACGGTATCATAAACACACCAAAGCATTGTACTACGGTGACCAAAGGCATCAAAAGTTCATTTTCATTGATATTCAAGGTATATGGCAAATCTAGTCTCCCCCAACGGGAAGGAGACATCTTGATTTTGCCTTCGTCGTCCGTTCGTCCGTCTGTCACACATCGTGTCTGGGCTATATTTCCTGATCCGTTTGCCCAATCACTTTCATATTTTAGTATGTTGTTGCTTATGACCCGAAGGTTTCACATCACCTTAACCCAAGGACATGTGACCAAGGTCAAGGTCACTGAGTGCATTTTTAATGAAATTGATCTGATATTGTCCTGTCCCGGCTATATCTCTTGAACCGTTTGCCGGATAACTTTCATATTTTAGTATGTTGTTGCTTATGACCCGAAGGTTTCACATCACCTTAACCCAAGGTTATGTGACCCATGGCAAGGTCACATAATGCATGTCTAATGAAATTATGAATACATTCCTGTCCGGGCTATATCTCTTGAACCGTTTGCCGGATCCCTTTCATGTTTTAGTATGTTGTTGCTTATGACCCGAAGGTTTCACATCACATTCATTCAAGGTCATGTGACCAAGGTCAAGGTCATGTAGTACATATTATATGAAATTGTGCGTGCAATCCTGTCAACGCTACATCTCTTGAACCGTTTGCCCGATCACTTTCATATTCTAGTATGTTGTTCCTTATGACTGGAAGGTTTCACATCACCTCGACCCAAGGTCAAGGTCACTTAGTGCATTTTTAATTAGATTATGCATACATTCCTGCCCGGGCTAGATCTCTTGAACCGATTACCCGCTGACTTTCTTATTTTAGTATGTTGTTCCTTATGACCCAAAGGTTTCACATCACCTTCACCCATGGCAATTTGATCAAGGTCAAAGTTACAAAGAACATTTTAATAAAATTGTACATGCTATCCCGTTGGGGCTGTATCTCTTTTAACTATTTATCAGATCACTGTCATATCTTAGTATGTTGTTGCTTATCACCTAAAGGTTTCACATCACGTTGACTCAAGGTCATGTGACCAAGGTCAAGATCAACTAGTATATTTTAAATGGAATTATATTTGTTATGTGTTTTTTGTACAGACTTAATCTTTTGAGCCGTGATCGGATCACTTCATACTTTAGTATGATGGTGCAGATGACCCAAAGGTTTCACACACCTTGATCCAAGGTCATATGACTAAGGTCAAGGTCAAGTATTACATTTAAAATTGTAAATGCTATTGAGTCTGGGCTACGGAATCTTATACTGGATAAATCTGATAATTAAGTATGCAGTTTCTCAGGATTGGTGAGTTTCTTATCATCTTAACCCAAGGTCATGTGCCCAAGGTCAAGATCATTTATTTCTTTTAAATGAAATTGTATGTAATAATCTTGTACGAGCTATATCTCCTAAACCCTTCTTACAATTGTTTTCATATTTCAGAAGGTTGTTTCTCAGGACAAAATGTTTCTTATCACATTGCCCCAAGGTCGCATGATAAAGGTCACTTCTAACTTTGGTATTGAGATTGTATATGCTAATCATGTCCAGGCTGAAATTGTCTATGCTTATCATGTGTATCCAATCACTAATTCATTTTTTTGTTACTCATGATCCATACAATGTAGGTTTCAGATCACCTATATCCAAGGTCATGTGACCAAAGTCAATTTCACTAAATATGCTTATAATGAAATTGTATATGCTAATCATGTTTGGGCTTTACCTCAAACAATATAATGAATCACTTTCATGTTTAAGTATGATATTACCCATGACTGAAAGGTTTCACTTCGTCTTGGCGTAAGGTCAAAGTAACTTAGAGGGAGAGGGGAGACATCAGTTTTTTTCTGAAAAACATTGTTTTTAATTACATACTATACATGTAATTATAAAAGTATAAAGTCTTGTTTAACATATACCAGGTGTGATAAGAAATGAATCAGGTGAAATTGTTGTTTTTAGGGAAAACATGATTTTTATGAAGGAAAATCACTTGAAACGGGACAATATTTGCAATATTTAGCTCACCTCGACGAAGATTCATCTTGGGGCGCTGAGGTGAACCCATGCATCGAATGCAGCACCTTTCCTATTTCTTCTGCTTGAGTGATTTTGCTTTTTAAAAGCTGATATTTAGCAAAGTGCTACATGTACCAAACTTGCATATTGGATTTATCTTTGATCAAATTTTCATAAAATGACCTTGATCTTCTTTTTCTGCTTAAGTGATTTTGCATTTCAAGGCCAATATTGAGCAAAGTATAAGCGCTACATGTACCAAACTTCTATAGAGAATGTATCTGTGATCAAACTTTTATAAAATGACCTTGACCTATAGCTACTTTTTCCGCTTGAGTGATTTTGCTTTTAGTAGCCAATATTGATCAAATGAGTTAAAGAAGATATAAAGTATAAGTGCTACATGTACCGAACATGCGTAGTTTCTTAATCTTTGTTCAAATTTTCATAAAATGGCCTTGACCTATTTTTTCTGCTTGAATGATTTTGCCTTGAAAATGCCAATATTGAGCAAAGTATAAGTGCTACATTACAAACTTGTATATTGCATGTATCTTTGATCACACTTTCATAAATTGACCTTCACCTACTTTTTCCGCTTGAGTGATTTTGCTTTAAAAAGCCAATATTGAGCAAAGCATAAGTGCAACATGTTCCAAACTTGCATATTTGATGTATCATTGATAAAACATTCATTGAATGACCTTTACATACTTTTTTTCTGCTTGAGTGATTTTTCTTTTAAAGCCAACATACATGCACTTAGAAATATGTTAGAATTGAACTTTGCTGCCATGAGGTGACCCTCGTAATCTTTGAATTTATTACTACAAATTTGGAAGATAAGAATATATGAAAATTAGTGTTTGAAATGCTTTTTCTAATTTTGTATCGATCAATATTTATCTCTTCGTAGATATATGTGGGGATTTTTTGCCAATGAATTTTTTTAAAGAAAATGTTATAGCATTTAAAGTAATTGTCAGATGAATTTCTCTCCCCTTATAACTATGAACCTCCAAGTGATAATTTCATTATTTACAAAATAAAAAATAATCCTTATTGGTCCGCGTAGCACTTAACAATTCAAATTTCTAAAACGTTTTTGATATTTTAACCAAAAACCTAAAATTTCAAAGTTTTAAAATCATTTTGAGTTTTTAGAAGTTTTGATTTTTGACTAAAATTTCAAAAATCTAACTCGTTTTTAACGTTTGGAATTTTAGATTTTTGAGTAAAAACCTAAAGTTTCTAATATTCAAAGCCGTTTTAGATATTTCAGATTTTGTATACTGTTAAAAATATTAAAACAGTCCGTTTTACACTTAACAATTCAAAATTTTAAAATGTTTTACGAATTTTAGATCTTCGATATTCTAAAAAAAAAATCCTAAAATATCAAAGTTTTAAAATCGTATAAAAATTTTAGAAGTTTAGATTTTTGACTGAAATATCAATAAACTAAAACGTTTTGAACTTTTAGAATTATAGTTTTTTGACTAAAAACCTAAACTTCCAAATATCCAAATTCACAAATACCGTTTTAGGTTTTTTGATTTTTAGAACTTCAGATTTTTAGAGATTTTACGTTCAAAAGTCTTAAAAGTCTACAGATGGTTTTGAGAGTTCTAGTCATGAAGACCGCACTTAATACAGCACGCCACGAAAGGAAACGAAGTAGAAAAACAAGATGTGTATGTGTCCACGACGTCAACAAAGTCGGAAAATGCTGATTTTATATTTAGTATAAATGTCATGGTAAAGGTCACAAGGTCATTGACCTTGGTGTCCTTTGAAAGGGCTTTATTAGTTGAGTATGCATTCCAAATATAACGTCTCTATCTCTAATGTTTATGGTTCAAACGTTATTGCGAAGGTTAAAGTTGACAACAGACAGACAAACAGACAGATAGGACAAAAATAATATGCCCCGATCATTCGATCCGGGGGGTTCATACAATTCATGATAAGACGAGAATTCAATGATGATATATAAAGAATTCACCTTAAATATACGGAATCAATAGTAAATGGTAGATAGTAGTTGAGGACTAGTCAACTGGTCTCCTGAGATTAACATGCTTGACCTATGGCATTATGGATTTATTTACTCGAATTTATCTTCCAATATTCCTATTTACTATGGTAGTCAACGGTTAACATCTGATTCAGAATCTGTACCGATTGCAACTCCTTCTGTTAGTGAGGACAATAGGATCATGATCATTCACATGCTTTAAAGATTCTTTTGACTTTTTACATCTTTGAATGTAAGAGGTCCGTGTAACACTTAACAATTCAAATTTCTAAAACGTTTTGGAATTTTAGATTATTGATATTTTAACCAAATACCTAAAATTTCAAATCGTTTTAAGTTTTTCGATAAAATCGTTTTAAGTTTTTAGAAGTTTAGATTTTGACTAAAATTTCAAAAATCTAATTCGTTTTTAACGTTTGGAATTTTAGATTTTTGAGTAAAAACCTTAAGTTTCAAATATTTAAAACCGTTTTAGATATTTCAGTTTTTGTATACTGTTTAAAATATTAAAGCAGTCCGTTTTACACTTAACAATTCAAAATTTTAAAATGTTTTAGAATTTTCGATCTGTGATATTCTAAACAAAATCCTAAAATATCAAAGTTTTAAAATCGTATAAAAATTTTAGAAGTTTAGATTTTTGACTGAAATATCAATAAACTAAAACAATTTGAACTTTTAGAATATTAGATTTTTGACTAAAAACCTGAACTTCCAAATTTCGAAAATCACAAATACCGTTTTAGGTTTTTTTGGATTTTTAGAACTTTAGATTTTTAGAGTTTTTACGTTCAAAAATCTTAAAAGTCAACAGATAGTTTGGAGTGTTCTAGTCATGAAGATCGCACTTAATACAGCACACCACGAAAGGAACAAAGTTGAAAAACAAGATGTGTATGTGCCCACGGTGACAACAAAGTCGGAAAATGCTAATTTTATATTTAGTATAAATGTCATGGTAAAGGTCACAAGGTCATTGACCTTGGTGTCCTTTGAAAGGGCTTTATTTGTTGAGTATGCAAGCCAAATATGAAGTCTCTATCTCTAATGCATATGGTTCAAACGTTATGACGAATGTTTAACAAGGGTCAAACAAGTCATAATAAGACGATTATTCAATGATAATATATAAAGAATTCACTTAAAATATACGGAATTAATAGTAAATGGCAGATAGTAGTTGAGGATTAGTCAACTGGTCTCCTGCAATTAAATGATTGATCTATGGCATTATGGATTTATATACTCAAACTTATCTCCCCATATTCATTAGTCGATATCAAGATATCGACTAATTCTAGATTTGTACAGGTTGTGCAACTTTCGATTTGATTCATCAGATTCAACATTGCAATAGGGCATTTGTCCGGTAGAAAGAAACATTCTTAATACTAGTGAAAAACACGTGACCAGAGCTATCCGCTTCACAAAAGTAGGACATGTCGTCATGACAACGCTTTGGTATCGCAATTCTGAATTTAAATGTTGCACATTAACGTAATATCTACAATGATATTTTTTCTTGTACAATTTTTACTTTTAGACCAATTAGTGTGTGATACAGTAAACCCTATGCCTTCAAAATCCCTAATGACATTTCTGGATCCTTGGATCCATTGCATCAAAGAAACGTTTGGATACTTAGAATGCGAGGCTGCCAGTGGGCTAATTAAAAAGTTTCTGACCATCCAGCCGACTGAGCTGTTTCGTTGAGGATATTCCATTTTGTTTGTATATTTTCTTTCCAAAGACAAATTGATAAATGCAACAAAGAAATTAATGAGCGATATACTGTGCGTAGTCACATAATTTAATAGGATTTTTTTTTTGGAAGTTTCCCCTTATTTCCCCCAAATTCTTTAATCAGAACTCTCCGCTTTTCCCGCGAATATACACTGAAAGGCTTTTGATTGGTCAAGTTAATTTGCGTTATAATGTAATTTTCCTACCGCACAGGTCAAGCAATTTATGAATGACGTTGACTTGAGTTGTCTAGTGCAAATGTACTATTTTCTAACTTTTCAAGTTGATAACCTGTACAAATCTAGTAACTTTTCAGAATTATCAACACATAAGTTCCATTGTGTAACCAGTTTTACTAATACTACTCTTTACTCTTTATTCTAAGAGTCAAAATTTTAAACCTATTTTGAACGATTTTTTTTTTCGCTTTAAAATAAAAGTTGATATCGACCAAGCTTTTTGGAAAGCTAATACTTGTATTTACTATGGTAGTCAATGGTTAATATCTGATTCAGAATCTGTACCGATCATGATCAGGATCATGATTATTCACATGCTTTATAGATTCTTTTGACTTTTTAAATTTTTGAATGTAAGAACTCTAAATATCTAAAAATTCTAAGACTCCAAAAATCTAAAACGATAATTGTGATTTTGCATATTTGGAGGTTTAGTATTTTAGTCAAAAATCAAAACTTCTAAAATCTCTATACGATTTTAAAACTTTGATACTTTAGGTTTTTGTTTAAAATATCAAACATCAAAAATCTAAAAATAATTTTAAATTTTGAATTGTTAAGTGTAAAACCGACCGTTTTTATATTTTAAACGGTATACAAAACTGAAATGTCTAAAACGGTTTTGAATTTTTGAAAGTTTAGGTTTTTACTCAAAAATCTAGAATTTCAAAAGTTAAAATGTGATAGATTTTTGAAAGTTTAGTAAAAATCTGAACTTCTAAAAACTCAAAACGATTTCAAAACTTTGAAATTTAAGGTTTTTGGTTAAAATATCAAAAATTTAAAATTCCAAAACGTTTTAGAAATTCAAATTGTTAAGTGATACACGGACCGTAAGAACTCTAAATATATAAAAATTCTAAGACTTCAAAACTCTGAAACGATAATTGTGATTTTGGATATTTGGAAGTTTAGTTTTTTAGTCAAAAATCTTAAATTCTCAAAGTTCAAAACGTTTCAGATTTTTGATATTGTAGTCAAAAATCAAAACTTCTAAAATCTCTAATTTGACATTTTTAATTCTAACCAGTTTTTGTGCGAATAGCACATAGTGATTGCCTGATTTCTTCACTCATGGGAGCCCCGTCTACTGAGTATGTATAAACGAAGTTACTCTATTTACATGTAACTTGGGACTGCTTCAGTGTCATGATCGGTTTAAAGTCTGATCACTGTCTGAATCAATGAATTATCTATATGAATCGAGCTGTCGTGTTATGTACATGCATGGCCTAATGAAAATTGCATCTATATGTACTGAGATGAACACAGGCTTTGTGTTGGAAACCCCTTTCCATTACCCATTTTAATGGACAATATATAAATGAAACGGTGCTATCGATAAAGAGATTAAGTTGAATCATTGAAACGTAAAACTAACTTCAAGTAGGCTTATTTTGCCCTGCTTCACAAAATAAAATCTGTATACGAAAAAATTAGGAACTTCCATCATGTAATATGAAATTAATAATTATGAAAAATAAAAGATCAAAACATTCCAGTTTAGGTGTTTTTATATACTAAAAAAGAAGTGAATTTTCCTAGCACACACCTAACATTGAACATGAAAGGTTTAAGAGAGAGTGGGGATCAAATTAGTAAATAAGAATCTTCTTCTTCCCTTGTATATGGTATCATCAATCGATAATCATATTGGATTGATGATTTTTTTAGGGGGGGGGTTAGATTTAAATGTGATGTTATTTAATTTTCATGTTCAATGTCAGACATCATCTTTTAATTCATTACGACAACATTATGGATTTGCATTTTAGTTCTGTCTTTATACGTCCATAAACTGGCCTACGAAGGTGTTCAGGAACAAATATAACTTTGAAAACACAATATTTTGTCATACATTATAAGTGATACATATTCTGGCTATTCGCACTCAGTACCTTCAGTGCTTTGATTTTAATATGTGATTCTTTCATACATAGCTTACGCGTAAATGAATTGAAACTTTTTGAAAGCTAAGCGTTTTCAATTTCTCAAGCAATTGCTATCAAAATTTTGAAAACTAGAGAGAGGGCGAAATATTGAAACATCGATGCATGAAGCTTTCAAACTGTCTCACTCTCATATCGGGAGTTCGCTTCTTTTCATATGGTGGAGGTTTTTGTTTTTGTTTGCTTTGGTTCCTGTTTTATCCTGATTTTGTATGCCTTCGGTTTCTGATTTTCTGAATTATCGATTTTGTACTGTAGACAGGGATATGGTCATTATCCATATTTGTCATTTAGAATGCGAATTCTCGATCACAAAATTAGCGATTTCCTTTCAAAACTTTGTATGCTTATCGCTGACGAAATTTCGTCAACTAGCTTTCAAAATTTGAAAAGCTTTTCGTGAGCTATTTTTAGTCGAGAAAATCAAGATGGCCGAAATCAAAGCAACCATCGTCATAATTTTCAGGACTAACAACAATGATATCAATGATTATTCAAATTAAATTCTTTAAAATATGTATTCCATTGCAAAAATAATATGGAGTCCGAGCGTTCAAAAAGCTATCAAAATTTCGTCAGCGATTGCTTTCAAAATTTTTTCATCGATTGCTTTCAAAATTTCGTCAGCGATTCAATATTTTGAACGCACCGAGATGACGAAAATTTGACACCTCATACCTTTCAAGTTTTTGTCATCTCAGTAGCTTTAGAATACATCCTATGTTTGTGAAACATAAATGATCCCGATGGCACCTTTGAGAATCTCGAAATGGCAAAGAAAGAGGATGTACAGCTCGACACCCTTTCCGAATGGATAAAATCCATCAGAGGGTTACTTTTATCTAGAATTAACCGATTAAAATCAACTGTGAACACCAGATTCGAGTTTATATTTAAAGACCCTGATGTTATCACAGAACTTACCTACCTCCAAGAACATTATGTCATAACACCAGCGGACAAAGCCTCAAATAATTACACATTTACTTGCAAAAAGTACTATTCCGACAGTCTAGTTAAAGAGTTGGGTTTTAATTTGACATCTGGAAACCCCACTTACACCCCAACAAACCTTTCTGCCTCTGAAATAATAGATAACCACAAATCAGCTCTTGCTTCCTTTGGCTTCCAAACTAACAATTTAGATTTAGATTTACCATACTTATACTGCATACCTAAAATGCATAAGAATCCGTACAAACAACGTTTCATTGCTGGTTCCTCAAAATGTTCTACCAAATCTGTATCGATCTTACTCGATTTTAAAGAATTCGAAGGAACTTTTAGAACATCTAAAATCCACTCATTTTAGTAAAGTTCATTCGATCAAAGCCTTTGATTTTTCGACACTTTACACTACAATTCCACATTCTAAATTGAAAGAAAGACTCGCACAAATTATAAGTAATGCGTTTACAAGTAAGAACGGTAATCGCAAATACAAATTTATTGTTGTGAACTGTGACAAAACCTACTTTGTAAAAGAAAAGTCCGATTCTGAAAATAAGTACACTGAAACAGATATTATTAAGATGTTAAACTTTTTGATCGACAACATTTTTGTGGTGTTTGGAGGAAAGGTATTCCAGGAAATTGTCGGAATTCCAATGGGGACCAATTGTGCCCCACTCCTTGCCGACATTTTCCTTTACTCGTACGAAGCTGAATTCATTCAATCTTTGGTCTCTGAAGGGAAAAGATACTTAGCCTCTGACTTCAACTTCACTTACAGATACATAGACGATGTGTTGTCCATCAATAATCGAAAATTCGCGTATTAACTGAGCAGTATCTATCCTTCAGAGCTTGAAGTCAAAGAAACTACTGAGACAAATAATTCAGCATCCTACTTGGACATAATGTTGTCCTACGACACTGATGGTCACATGAACACCTCACTCTATGACAAACGTGACGACTTCAATTTCAGCATTACAAACTTTCCTTTTCTGAGTATTAACATCCCTTCATCTCCAGCTTATGGCGTATTCATATCTCAATTAATACGCTATGCCAGAGCAAGTACCAAATATACGGATTTTGTTCTGAGAGCTAGGCGTCTTGCAGATAAGCTTCATTATCCATATTTGTCATGTGATTCTTTCATACATAGCTTGCGCGTAAACGAATTGAAACTTTTTGAAAGGTAAGCGTTGTAAATTTCTTAAGCAATTGCTTTCAAAATTTTGAAAACTCTAGAGATGGCGAAATTTTGAAACATCGAGGCGTTCGAAGTATTGAAAGCATCAAGCTTTCAAAATTTAGAATGCGAATTCTCGTTTAATTTGCTTTCAAAACTTTGTAAGCTTTTCGCTGACGAAATTTCGTCAACAGTTTTCAAAATTCTAAAAGCTTTTCGTGAGCTATTTTAAGTCGAGAAAACCAAGATGGCCGAAATCAAAGCAATCATCGTCATAATTTGCTTGATTAATAACAATAATAATAATAATTATTCAGATTAAATTCTTAAAAATATGTATTCCATTAATTGCAAAAATAATATGGAGTCCGAGCGTTCAAAAAGCTATCAAAATTTCGTCAGCGATTGCTTTCAAATTTTTTTCATCGATTGCTTTCATAATTTCGTCAGCGATTCAATATTTTGAACGCTCCAAGATGACGAAAATTTGACACCTCATAGCTTTCAAGGTTTCGTCATCTCAGTAGCTTTAGAATAGATCCTATGTTTGTGAAACATAAATGCCCCCGATGACACCTTTGAGAATCTCGCAATGAAAATAAATGCCAAGGTCACTAAGTCAAAAGTCATAGTATCAAATGAAAACTCAAGTCATGATGAATCTATTTGTGAAATATCAAACCCCTACCCCTTATAGTTTAAAAGTAACTTAAAGTTCAAGGCCAAGGTCACGAGGTCAAAAGTCATGGAATCAAATGAAAACTCTGGTCATGATGAATCAATATGTGAAATGTCAAAGCCCTACCCCTTATAGCTAAAAAGTATGTGAAAGATCAAGGTCACTGGGTCAAAAGTCATGCTATCAAATGAAAGGTCTGGTCATGATGAAATTTTATGGAACGCCATGACTGTCTTAAGGACATTGTTCGGGAAATATATGGTTAAATATAAATATGATGTTGATTTTGACATACAAAAAATGTATTGTGATTAAACTATGATGTGTTGTTGCCATTTAATGTAATGTTGTTAAGCAGTTATATCATGTTGTGGTCAAACTATAATATGTTTATGTCATTCAATGTTATGTTGTTAAACATTTATATCATGTTGTGTTAATACCATAATATGTTGTTGTGATTTAATGCTATGTTGTTTTAAAAACAGTTATATCATGTTGTTGTTATATTTTTATATGTTGTTGTCATTGTGTATAATGTTTTAAGAAAACCATATCATGTTGTCGCCATTTAATGTTACGTTGTTGAATAGTTATATTATGTTTTGGTTATACCATAATGTGTTGTTGTGATTTAATGATATGTTGTTAAACAGTTATATCATGTTGTTGTTATATTATGATATGACGTTGTTGTTATACAATGTATATGTTGTGATTTAACCATAAAATGTCGTTGTCATTGTTTATTATCTTGTTCAATAGTTATATTATGTTGATGATAAACCATTATTAGTTCAGATGAATGGTGAAATAATTGTGCAAAATATCAGCAAAGCATGGGACTTGACACAATTGTTCTTTAGTCCAATTTTGCGATATTAGCTATGGACTCATCTCGAGAAATCAAAATTACCATTTTTCAAGATGGACGCCATTTTCAGATAAAATTATCATAATTCATTTGATAATTCAAATATTTTAATCTTTTTATGTCAGGACAGAGTCAGTGACAATTATTCACGAAAATGCTAGAGTCTTCATCTTTAATATCTTTAATCGTCCAGAGAAAAAATGAACCGTGCTCTTAATCTTATTACATGTACGTCAAATGACATTACGTTACTTTTCTCTGTACAAAGACGTATCCTACATGTATCTTTGCTGTTACAAATTGTAATAAGTTGAAATTGGTATCAAATGCAAGCTTGAAAAGTGCTAGCGCTCGTGTGTCATTTTCATTAAGTAAATCATCCAAGTAACATGTGTAAGGAATTTAGAGTATTGTTACGTTAGTTGTAATAATGAAGAGCGAGGAAAAATATTTCGAAAGTCACATTTTTCATCGTTTTGCGTACATGAACGCTTCTTATCAACGAAAATGGCGAAATATAGTCTCTGCCGAAAACGTGGAAATGAAATTTTTACACGCAAAGAGTAAAATTAATTCGTTTTGTAGGACATGTATTTCGAAAGAGAATGGAATCACATTATATTTTAGCAAAACTATTTATATTGAATTGACTTCTAAGTATCGAGATTTTACGTAAAATGTATGAAAATTTGATGGAATATTGCTTATTGCTCTATATTTAGGTCATGAAAAATAATTATTTGTATGAAATTCTTGTAATGTATATGTAATAGATATTTGGAACTTCGATTGATAGTTTCTTCAACGCATTCCAAAAATTCTGTCGTCAAACTTTCTTGAAATTTCTCAAACATGGGTCCTGTAGCATCATATTCCACCTACCCTGCTTCGTCTTTCGGTCTTTCGGAATATTTTTGGAGATAATAATATTTACACTCTTTTGCCATTAAATCAAATCGTTCAGATTTAGGATCACCAACGACATTCGCACGGCTGCCTTATGACTACTTAGTTCCCTGCGATCTACTGCAAAACTACTTGCAATCTGTCTGCGTCAATACACTGTCAAAAATCGTACGACCAAAAAAATCGTACGGCTGATTTGAAACAGGCTTAACTAGAACACATTCGCTTTGGCATTTGGTCACCCCACTTTTTTTATTGGAGATGTCGATAGTTAGTCGCTCATTTTGTTAATTATTAAAGAGTTATTTACAAAAGTGTAACCGCCTATTGAAAGAGCAGACATGGAGGTTATTTTTTTAAATAATGCATGATATATAAGTTGCTACATGTCGGACCACGAAGCGAATTTGAGATAGAGTGTTACTAAAATTGAAAATAATTTCAATCACAGTACTTCAACATTTCTTTCCAAAATTTCACATTCCCCAAAAAATTGTAGACTTTTTCCTGTTTTCAGTGTTTTAAGATGATTTATAGCCATGTACCTCAAGTGTCAATTTAAAGTCGAAAACTATAGTTTGTTTACACTTGGTCACCCTACTATGAAACACAATTCTAACATGACTTGAGATTTTCGTCCTATATGTACTTCAAGACCCGCCTGGTGTAAAATCTCCAACAAACTTCCAGTTAGCTAAGCTCGGTCCATACACGTGCTATAGAACTCGTCCAGAACAATATTAGAATAGAAATAGCAACTAGCTAGCTGTGATTTGTTGTCCAGTCATTCCCGAGTCGCATGAACCAATCAAAACGAAAGGAGGGGATCTCCAACAACACCTAGTTACAGCAACAACAGCAACCTCCCAAAACGATCAATGTAAAACACAAAGAAGACACGCACAGAAAGAGACGCAGTGGTACAAGGAACGTCAAATCACAGAAAAACATAAAACACAAATGACTACACATAAACCAACGAGACTAATGGGCAAATGGTGCCGACTTAGGACGGCCATCTGCCACGTCAGTAGCAGACGGTGTGGTTATCCTGGATTACGTGAGCACAACCCTCCCACTTTTCCGATTACCCAGAAGTCTCGAAGAACGTACAATTGTGCTCTGCCGGTTGTAGCGAGCTCATGTATGTTATTACCCGAGGAGTCCGAGCCGCTTCAAGAAATAAATAAACGTTGGAAAGAGATGACATGAAATGATGAAAAATCAATGTATTATGTTTTTTGTTGATCGAGGTATCAACACCAAAGATTGAGGGAAAACGAATGCATTTTGCGCTTGAACTTGTCACCTTTAGCTTTTAGTTTTAGAAACTTTCTTGTAGTAAGACCTTTGATGTGATACCTTGAGTTTTGAAATAGTAATTTTGATCTTGGCTACCTAAAAACACTAACTTTGACTATATCGTTTATATCATAAGGGAAAGAAGAGGATCGCCAGCAGGACCGATTGCATCACACACACAGGAAATCATCAACCCCCCCCCCCCCCCCCCTTTATTCAAAACAAAGATTAGAAACGCATATCGAAATAAAGCAGTCTACGCAATTTTTGTGTTAACAAAATTATACATCTATAAATATAATCTCAAAAGTGATAGATTGAAATCTAAATCAAAAAAGAAAGAACATACATTTGAAGATTAACGATGAGGATTTTAAGTTACTCGTAAATCCTAATTGGAAGTCACTTTCTCAAAATTACGAGTGATTTTGTCCTAATTGGAAGTTAGTTTCATCTAACTAGAAGATTATTCTTTAACTTAGTCATAGTAAATTCCTGGTAAGTAGTTTATATCTCCTACATGTACATGTACTTGAGAGTAGGTATCCTCTAACGTAGTAAGGATTCACTAATAACTAGAAGTAACTTTGCTCTCAAAAGAAAACAATTATCAGACTGGTATAGAAGCATTTCGGTTAACATTTTTCTATTCTTATTTGTAGGCTGTTGAATGCGAATGCAAAAATGACAAAAAGGATGAGTGTCTTCATATGCCCTGGATTATGCGTGTAAGATTTATATATTTTATCGAAATTTTTTTTTCAATCTGGACTCGGCACCATTAACTAAGGATTGACTTTAAAAGTCAAAATGTGAAAATGCGATATATAGGAAATCAGTGAAAATTTGAAACATTGAGTTCATCCTTCTACTCTGAAAATAGACAAATTCTTTAAATAATTTAAAGTCGTCATTCATGTTATAATGAGACAAAAGAAAATTGAAATTTAGACTGAGGTAAATTCTTAATTTATGGTGCTGGACCCCGATATATTTGTTCTCGAACCCTTTGGTTGTTATCATGTACAAATATATCAATCATTATCATTTGACAGTACTATTATTCGAGTCTTTGCACCTGTTGTATAAAATTTTATAACAAGTGGCAAGTTTTAAAAACAGTCCGTGATCTGTCGGAGCGACTTTGTTCATTTAATCAACCGAGGAGTCCTACTGCAGATGGTCGTGCATAATTAGTCCTACATGGTACATTTTTTTAAAATTCGGTATTTTGGATAACTGTTACTTAAAGAATATTTTTCATTCATGGAGGAAAACCAGATGATTTAATGTTTACAATTTTCATTGTTTCTTCGAATGTACATTTACAGTGACAAAGGCAGTCCCTAATAATTTACCCTTAATGTGTAGTATTTCGGTAAGTCTCCTCCTTCTAAGAAGGAAGTCGTTGTAGTTTCATCTTGATCTGGACTAGCTGATTAATTCAAATATGAAAACACAGAGGAAACGAAGGAATATTACTACTTGGGAAAGTGAAAGCAAAGATGGGAATCAAAAAGACACGTTGCAGCCGAACACCAAAATATCAAAACGTCCAAAGTGAAAATACAGAAAATCATACACAGCAAGAGACACAAAAGGGACAAGGGACACCAAAAACGACATCAAAACACTAAACACAAAACAAAGAAATTAACGAGCCCTATGGGCAATCGGTGCCGACTGACGACGGGCATCTTAATATACGTTTGTCACAAATGGTTTCGTTCTCCGGATAATGTGCGCACAACCCTCCATTTTTGTTTTTCGGTTTCTAAAAGAATCTCAAAGAACGCTTGATTGTACTGAAAATAACCTCACTGTAAGATGCTGACAGAAATAAGACATCATATGACAAGAGCTCAAGCAAGATGAAACAAAGATGAATATGTAAATGAATATAAAAAAGCAAAGGGCGTACGAAATACAGCTTTGTTGAGTGTCAGTTCTTTTGGATGACAAATATGGATAATGACCATATCCCTGTATACAGCACAAAATCGATAATTCAGAAAATCAGAAACCGAGGGCATACAAAATCAGGATAAAACAGGAACCATAGCAAATAAACAAAAACCTCAACCACATGAAAAGAAGCGAACTCCCGATATGGGAGTGAGACCAGGTGCCCAGGAAGAGTAAGCATCTCCTGTTTGCATGCAACACCCGTCGCTTCAATTCGGTAGAACTGTCACATCCGGTTACTTCCATTTCGGAAGACATAGAGTACAATCTTTTGTTGGATGGTTCAAATGGTCTATGACAGAATATCATCCACTATTATGGAGAGTGGGACATCATAGTGTATGACGAGTTCCCCATATCGACCTTTCATTCTTATTTCTTTCCAGGTACAAAATGTACCTAGAATTACCATCGAAACATTTTAAATCATGTAATTTTTTCTGCTTTTGAAGATTTTGCATAAATGATTTCTAATAAGTGTATGAAAAATAAATCGGTAACAAGAGAAGCACTAATAGTACCCTCAGCAATCCCTAAAGCCAATGAACGCAATTTTGATAGTTGTCATATACAAATACCTTGTTAAGTTTAAATCCACAAAACTTAGTCTCAATTTCACACCTATAAACATCAAAGAAGTACCTAACCATTATTCAGTCTCAAAGTCGAGAAGGCAAGGCAAAATCTTGAGAATTTCCATCGAAACGGTTGCGAATGAACAACATTCCGAAGTGAGACCAGGTGCCCGGGGAGAGTCAGCGTCTCCTGACTGCATGCAGCACCCTTCGCAACAGCTCCATGGAAACCTGTCAAATTCGGTGATTATCTCGATGTACATTTTTACATATCAAGTAGAATTATATGTTTTGTTTGGTAATGATGACAGCCATTCAATCACAATGTAGAATGTCACTGATCATTCTGGAAAGGGGGATAACATATGCTTTTATAACATCCCCGTAGCGGCCGAAAAAACTTCAATGATGATTTCAGTCGTTGTGTGACATAACCCTGAACAAGTAGCTTACTTGCAAGCCGTCTGGCTCTAATGATGAAATCTTCATATTTGGAACATGCCCTGGTGTACCGTATCATGAGAAACAAAAACACCATAAGCAGGAGAAGACGGAATGTTGCTACTCATGAAAGGAAAGCTAGTTATGTGGAAGCTGAAATCGTCACGCTTGTCATACAGTGAGGTGTTCAAATGGCCGTTTGCGTCGAAAGATAGAAGTATATCCAAGTACGAAGCGGATCTGTCGCTCTCTTTTGTTTCCTTGATATTTAGTTCATGAGGATAGATTTCATGTAGATGGTCCTTAAATTTCGGAGTATTGATGGATATCACGTCATCTATGTATCTGAAGGTAAAATTGAACCGAGATGCGGGGTGCTTTCGTCCAGTCGAGAGCAAGGTCTGGATGAGGTCAGCTTCGTTTGAATATAAAAATAAGCCCGCAAGCAGTGGGGCGCAATAGGTACCCATGGGGATTCCGACTATCTGCTGGAATACGGTTCCACCATACACCACAAAATGTTGTCAATCAAAATCTCACACATTCTTAATATCGGACTGGTAGCATTACCGGATTTCCTTCATCTTTACAGGGGGAATTGTCACTAGATATGTCATTGTAATCTTTGAAAAAGCCGTGATTTTGTTTGCTTATTCTTCAAATCTGCAATCATACTGGGATTTGAGGAGCTAACAGCTAATCTATCAAGGGTTCCTCCAACGAATTTTTATAGTTTTGTTCTTGTTATAGACGATATATTCTAGATATATAGCAATTCAGATGCATTATGCTCTATGATAAATCCCGATTTTATCCGCCAAACTTCTCGATGCTTATCAGAACCTTTGTGTGACATTGAAATTGAGAATCAAAACCGCTCACCGGAGAACCATTCTCACTCCTAAAACATCATGTTAAACGTCTTCAAATCCAATAGCTTCATTTAAGAACAGAGAAATTTGCAGCATGGACCAGATTGATTCTTTCTGATAGATACCGATCAGACAAGTAAAGGGAGCACTTGCATGATTTTATTTTTGACTTGCTAGTGTAAATCCCCACACAGCTATCTTGCCTGTGACATGTTTTGTCCTTGTTGGAATCCTTCCGAATTACCAAACATAATGATTGACCATCCTAAGTTATTGAATCCCATCATCCTTGACCATTCATGCAAGCCTAATGTATGTATATCGAGTTAGTTATATACAATTATATTTAATTACACATATGAGAAAGTGCTAAAACGGTGTCTAACCCTCATACTAAAACTTTCCGGAAGTTGTTGTAATTCTGCGTCGTAAATCGAATGAAAATCAGCTTCCCGTCAAGAAAAATACGCCAGTATGTAGATAGCTTTGACTTTTGTTCTTAATTAGACATATCTAAAATGTGTAGACATTAGTGAAAGTCACCATTAAGAAAGAATTCCACCAACCTTTGTTTATATTTTGAAAAACGCAGCATGACATAACCCCTAGAGGTCAATTTGTCTTTGAATATTAGATAGGTATCTCGTTATTTCTCAAAGATGAGTGACAGAAGTATGCTGTGTACTTACTAATAGATGAATACATAACATTGCCGACGTGCTTTTGATGATAAGCATTTCTGTTTTCGAAAATTTGAGAATTTTAGAAAATTTGCCACTGTATCCGTCGATGAAGAATCACTGTACGTGTCGTTGTACATTTTAACGCAAATTTTTCAGTTCGAAAATATACAACAGGGAATATACTTTGCTGAAAGATGAATGATCCGAAAAAACAAATAAAAATTGTTAGCTTCAAGTAGTTTCAGCACCCCTATCATTCTCGCACAACTTATCAATGCAAAAAACATCGAAACATCAATGCGTTAAAACATTTATGAATTAACCCCGCCCCCCACAATGAGGAACACTACTATCCTTCACAAAAAAATTGAAATGGGGACATAGTTTTCTCTCTATTGATAATTTTCTTAAAAAACATATTTATACGCAAATAATCTTCTATCATAACAAGCTTTCACTCTATTTTGAGATGGTATTACATTTTATTATCTTCAAAATTTACGTCAACTTTTAAATCTGATTTTTTAGGCAGATTCCACGTATGGTTGCATGCTGGTCCTTCGTTGAGCCGCCTACGTGTATGGCTCTTAGTGTCGGTGAATTTTATTACACTCCCCTCTCAATTTTTGAAGAAAAAAAAATCTGGATCTTACCTGTACATCTCATCAAGTATCGTTCAATGTTTTATATGCCGAGAATTAATGAGGCTCTTTATTGAAGTATAAGTTTTTATTAATGAGCACTTCAAGTGTAATGTATATTCAATTCTAATATGACTTGATTCTTTTTCCCTATTAAGACAACAGACGCGAGCCGGGCTCTATTCTCCAATATAGGCCCTATAGCGATAAGCCACGCCTACCCATTTTCTGAAAGCAGATAAACCGGCAGTAACTGGTTTTTACCAAGAATCGATTGGTCATCATTAGAATAGAAATAAAAAAATGACAAACCGGGCTCTATTGTCTCATAATGCCCTCGCGTCCTCAGCCAATCACATTTATCACCTCGCCGCTGACGCGGGCTCGGTAATAAATGTGATTGGCTGAGGACGCTCGGGCATTATGAGACAATAGAGCCCGGCTTGTCATTTTTTATTTCTTAATTTAACTATAGTTTCTAATTTGAATTTTGTTATTAATTTGCAAGTATTTCTTACATTATGAAGTTACATGTAATGATAGGATTTAGCTAATAAGGTCGGGACATGATGAGGATCGTTATTCTTTATCCTCGCTCTGAGGAGTACCTTTTTTAGTATGAAAGAGCATCCGAGTTTTAGCTTTATCTCACTCTGTAACTACATGGTGTCAGACAAATCCTCAGTAATGTAAGACTTATACTGTGTTTATGTGGTTCCGTTCTTTCGAGTCGGATAAGTTTTGTTTGTATTATGTTTATAGAATTTAGTTTAGAGTTAGTGTAAATAAATAGTGAACTATACAAAGGAGTTATCATTCAACAACGAACACAATTACAGCTTCAAATATGTAGCTACCACACAATCCTGGGTTTCGCATACACACTAGCCATACGATCGGTATGATTATTTTTGTATTACATGTAAATAGACAAGAGCTTGTAATGAAAATCAAATTACCAAAACAGCCTTGGTTTTCGCTACAACTTACATGATGTATTTTTTTTTTCTAAATTTTAACTCTTTGTTACTTTGTAAACATGGTAAAACATGGCAAAATCATAACACTACATATTGAATAGACTTACATGTATTTATACAATCTAGACAAACCTGGTAGATTGCTGTTGCTGTTATAAAACAAATTATTATACTTGGTTAAGAATATTTATAAAGAAAAATAATTCGTGTTTGACATTTTCTTTAAGAATTCCAACAATTCTTGTATATCTAGATCTAACTTTTTAAATTTTCCAAGCTGGATATATAGAAAAAGAATGCATTCTTCTATTCGAAATTGCCATAATGAATTATGATCTTTACCCAAAACTTTTTCTTATTGTTTGTCTTTGTATCTATAAAGTAGACAAATGAGGGGATCTCCAACAACACCAGGTACCAGCACCATCAGCAAAACCCCAAAACACCCAGACACGCACATAAAGAAACATAAACGGGCAAGAAACGTCAACGCAGAACACAGAAACATCAAATACAATGGAAGAGACCAATGGGTAACCGGTGCCGACTTAGGACGGCCATCTGCCACGAAAATAGCAGAAGATATGATTATCCTGGATTACGTGCACATAACCCTCCCACTTTTTAGACGTATCCATTTTTCGGGGGGGGGGGGGGGGGTTGGCTAGGGTGGAAAGACCATATTACACAGGTACATGTATGATACCGGACGACAGATGTCGTGCTAAGACTATAACTCACTTAAGTTACAGGGCTGATTGATATGTTGTGAGCCTCGGTTTTCTGGGATGCAGAAGGTATTCTGCTGATAGATTACATGTATCTCCAAAAATGACAAATAATTAATGACATATACTATGATTGCGGCTTTAATTTGATCGAGCATCCGCCTTATTCACCTGATTTTCACCTGATTTTGCTTCATGAAACCTTCATCTATCCCCAAAACAGAAAACAGCTATTTCTGGCACCCTATTAGTCCTATGACGACGTCATACTTGCTGTGGATGACTTTTTGACTTGTCAAGGTAAGGAGTTCTTTAAAAGTGGTAAGGAGACCCTTTACTATCGGTAGCAAAAGTGTATAGATACTGAAGGGGATTCTATAGAAAAATAATACAAAAATGTCTTATAAAGTTCAAATTTATTTATATGAGAGGCACACAACATATCAATCAGCCCTCGAGTGAGCTTAAATGAGAGCTATTTTTCAACGACGAATACAGAGGTGGTTTTTCTTAAATTTTCAAATTTTCGAAAACGAACATGCTTATCACCAAAAGCACATCGGCAATGTTATGTATTCATCTATTAGTATGTACACAACACACTTCTGTCACTCATCTTTGAGAAACAACGGGATACCAGCCGTCATATTCAAAGACAAATTGATCTCTAGGAGCTTTGTCATGCTGCGTTTTTCAAAGTATAGAAATTAAACAAAGTTTTGGGGAACACTTTCTTCCTGGTGACTTTTACTAATGTCTACTCTATTTAGATATGTGTCTAATAAAGCATAAAAGTCAAAGCTATCTACATACTGGCGTAGTTTTGTTGACAGGTAGCTGATTATCATTCGATATACGACGCAGAATTACAGCAGCTACCGGAATGTTTAGTGTTTGGGTTAGACACCGTGGTAAAGAGATAAATTGCTAAGTACTTCATACAATGTGCCTACTAGGTTTAATCAAAATCTGTTCACTTCAGTTATTCTAGAAACGAATCTGAAAGAGTAAATAAATCCCCTCGCTTCTTTTTTTAAATATAATATAAAACATTATTTGAAAGCCTTCACTGGAATAGTAAACCGAGTAACCTCAGAGTGAAAATCATACAATACCTCCCCCCCCCCCCTCCATTATTATTTTTCGCCGGCAGATGCCGTTATTGGTGGTTTTGTATTCTATGCATGATCTAGGAATCAGAAAGTAAAACAGTCCATTTCCAGATAAAAGATTGATAAGTTCTATAACGATCTACAGAGAGAGACGTAACTATTTGCACGAGTGACGGAAATTTTCGTCACGAGAATCTATTTCTGCTTTCTGTCTAATAAAGCATACGTTTTACAAAAGAGGTCGTTTTATTTCTAAGTAGCTACGATCCTGTCATTTCTTGCATTTTAGTCCATGACGGTTTATTTCATCTTACAAGATTGTATAACTTTCTCTTTCATGAATGCAAAAAAGGGTAGGCAGGACGAGTGGAAACACGGAAGTATTTGTTCTTTTGATCACTACCCGCAGATGAAACTTTTAGGGGGGGGGCTAAAATATGATTAAACCTTTTAAAAGCATCTTTCATTTTTTTATTTTCTCGCATCTTTAACTATGATAGATTACCATAGCTACAGACGCATTGTATTACGCATGCCCTCTTTTTATATCTATTTACATATTCATCTGTGTTGCTTGGGCCCCTGTGTTTTAGGGTCTTGTTTGTGTGTGGTCATCTGACAGTGAGGAGGTTGTTTTACACCACAATTGTACGTTCTTCGAGACCTGGGTAATCGGAGAGGTGGGGGGGGGGGGGGTGTGCACGTAATGCGATCGTTATACAAAGATATCGTAAGTCGTAAGTCCTAAGTCGTAACTTTCATAACTTACGACTTTTCTTAGGGCCGTTTTACAAAAGAGGTTGTAAGCGTAAGTCGTAAGTCGCATGTCGCATGTCGCAGGTTTGGTCGTAAGTCGTAAGGTAACTCTCCCGTTAATGAAGGACGTAATTGTCCACAAAGTCCGCAGGAAATAAAACGCATTGATTTCCTTCCGTTTTGTTTAATATTTAAAATTCTGAGACTATATATACATGTAATAAGGTACTCTGGACAGTGGATTTAAACGTAATCACGTAATCTGTTTAGAGCTGAAACGAATGTTGGAGTATTTGTCAACGAATTGCGTAAGAAAATTAATTGGTATTCAAAACATTTTATACAGTGGCACTGCGTCTTTCGTACATGTACATATAACGAATTTCACTTTATTTTTCAATGTACAGCTACTAAAAAACACATGTTCAGCTTTAGTTCTCATGCTTATGAAATTTGAGCATCATCATGCAGCGACATCCTCCCTCGCCACTAAACTGACTCGAAATAAGAATTCATGCGCGGATCCAGCATTTTTGGTCAGAGGGGGTCCAAAATTTTAGTCAACTCGACATGTATATATTTTTCAGCACAAATCACGGGGAGGGTTGGGGCAACGTGTGCACCAAGGATTGACTTGGGTGGGGGTGCATATCGGCGAACATAGCGAGCCGGAAATTGTTTAGAAATTAAGTTTTCATTTGTCTTTATTCGATCCAGATGTAATATTTCATTTTATCACATGATACACCCGTTATGCAGTTTCATAAAGCCATCTCATAATAAAATGTTATGATAACACGTTACATATCGCTTTGCTCGAAAGCGATTGGTCAAGTTTTGAGCCTCATCACCTACACTGTGACAAGTGTGACCTTTTAAGAGCCAATCCGGCATAAAACCATGCAAAATCGTAAAAATCGTCCAAAAGGGTGGTCAAAGTTTTACATTTTTATGTATATTTCTGTATTCTATGATGAAAAACATTCGAGAAAAAAATTATTTTAAAATTCATATATGTCCCGTTTTATAGTAATGGGCCAATTTTGTTTGTATGGCATAACGCCATTAACAGGGCTCAAAAACAACACTAAAATAGCCCTATTTTCATCGTTGAATAAGATTTGATTTTGATATGCAGTAATTCTTTTCATGATAAAATCGGATACTTACTCAATTCATCTTCATTATAGTACTCGCAAAGTTAAGATATACGAATTGACTTGCCACCAGGGGGCGCTCTAATACGACTTATATTGGGATTTGACAAAAGCGTCCCTATTTCGAACATGAATAACATCTATAAGAGAGAAAAATTTCCCACAAAATTTCAGTATAATAAAGTAAACGTATCATACTTTAATATATAAAAAAACTGTCGCTGCCAAATGTATCTAAGATATGCAAATTTTATCAAGAATATTCATTATTTTGCGGAATATGATTAAAAGATTTAATGGAAAAATGTTCAAAAGATAAGCATCTTTGATCATAATCTAGAAAAAAAATTTAAGATATTAACAAAATATGTTCTAAAAATGATGGAAATCGTTTCAGATCTTTTTTCAATTTCCGTTATATAAGCCCCATCATTAATCTAGACGATTTTCGAGATAGCCCGGAACGACGCCACCGAGTCAGACTTTTAGTGATGACGTCACGTGGTTAGGTTCCCTGGTAGCATGTAAACAATGACGATAAAATGAGAACTTGACACGGATAAACTATCGCATTAGATTATAAGATTGATAGAGTTTAGCTCAAGATTGCATAGCAAATCTCGTTCCCTCGTTTCTAGATGTGATTAGATGTACCCATCCCAAATCTTTTGAAATAATCTTCACAGATGTAAAAGAACGAGTCTCTAAAATAGTCGGTGCTACTACCAGTAAGTACTGGTTAGAGCGTCGAACCAATTACGGAAAGGTTCCTGGTTCGAGTCTCCCTGGAGCAGGGGCACTTAATCTCACTTCTATTGAATTTGAAGACGTTTAACTTCTGAAAGCTCATCATAAAAGGATCACTATGCCACTGCTAGTTTCGTGTCATCAGATTTGTTACATGTAGATCTATTGTCCTGTAGACAACGGGTCGTTCGATGTACTCTTCTATGATCTCTCATTCTCTGTTATATGAACAAATTGTCCTGTCTGTGTATTGTTGACATGACTGTGGTATTTTCTTTAAAAAATGTTGAAAATCGGAAAGAAAAGTTTTCTTTACAGTCTACTCGCTGCTCTTTTCATCGATTTTCCAAATTCATTGTTTCATAGGAAATTGTGTTTAAAAAGTTCTTTCCTTTTGAAAACGATCTGTTGAATTGATAAAATAAACGTGTTTTTTTTTTTTAAATGTTAGGTTGATCTTTCCTATAAACATAACAATTTATTCGTATTTCAGAGAAAAAATAGACAGGTTGCACGAATTATCCTCACTTAAAGTAAATCAATGAATTAACTATATATCCAGTCCTTATTTTTTTTCGAGAAAACCTCGATCATTCTGTTATTTTCGTGCAAAAAACAAGAAAAAAAATTGTTTGATATGACTGTCTCTTTCTTGATTTCAACTCAACGTCAAATAGCGCTTTCAACCAAATCGGTCATCTATGGTTATGATGAGAAAAGTCTTTGTTTATTCAAGGTCAAAATAATTTGGGGCAAATTTCAGGATCCCTGACAACCTCTCCGTCATATTTCTTAACCTTCACCTGCCCCCGGCCCCGCTCCCGCGTTAAAAAAGAAAATCGTACTAGAAAAAGCACTCTTTTCCCCGGACCCCCCCCCCCCCCCCCATCGCTCTAAATCCTTGCGTTTGTATAAGCTGTTTTGCTCCGTATTCATCCGCTCCGGTCCGTATGCGCGTAAATTATGAGAGTAATCACTTTCTTTTATAAAATCTAAATTCTTTCATAAAAGTTTATCTCCTTCATATCATTAATTCAAGGTATTTCTCCTTCAAAGTATTGATATTATCTTGTACTAAAGCAGAGCGGTCTTCGTTCTATAAAAAAGTTCTTCTATTGGAAAGAAAAAAAAAAGAGTTCATGGTACTCCATCTTTCAAAAAAAAAAAACAATATTGAAAAACAAAACAAAACACGAAACGAAAAAAAAAAACAAAAAAACAAAAAAACAAACAAAAAAAAAACCCGACACCCTCCCCTCCGAAAAAAAAAAACCAAAAAACAAAAACAAAATTATACAGAAAAGAAAGAGAAAAACTCCTGGGTTAACCTAAGGGCGTAGATCTACATGTATACATTATACGCCTTTCAAACATCAAAGAGATATATAATTTCATTTTATATATAACTTCTTTTCTGCAAAAGCGTAATTCTGACATTGTTAGTTCGTGTACTGAATATGAAAAGAAACGAAGAAATGATGTGAAGAAACAAAATACGGAATGATACGGAGAAGCGAAAAAGAGATCATTTCTTCGCTTCTTCGCATCATTTCCTCACTTCAATTTATATATTCTCATTTGTATAAATTCAAATTTTCAGGCGAATCTAACGCATACATTCGCATACATTCGCAGTTATAAACCTTTAAAAACGTGATTTTGAATTTGGGGTGCGCTGCTCTAATAAATTTCACTGGCGCCACCTACAATGTATTGAGTTTTTACAATAGAAGTATACGGAGATTTATTTATTAAAGAATCGACAATATTAGGGTCGATACTGCATATTTTCAAATAATACTTTTTATGGCTCCTTTTTTCCTCTTTCTAGACCCTTTGGAATATATTTTACGTTTTCGATAAAATTTATTTTCATTCCCAACTATCGATTGCACAATTTTGAACAAAGAGTTTGACCTTGACCTGCGTGTGAAAAGACATGATCAAATCAGCTGTGGTCACAACTCGCCGCACATGTATGCGTATTTCTACATGTGCAATGATTGAATCTTTGGGATTCCGTATTTTTCGTTCGCATTTTTACACCGCAAAAATTCACTTTGATGCAAATTTTAACTGTCTATATCTCAATACGTAATTATTTGGCATTGGTGGATTTTTGAGATATTTATAAGATCAAAGCAAAGAGTTAAAAGATGAAATTTGAAAAAAAAATCAAACTTCTCTTACAAAAGATATTGGTGCGTGAAAAACGTATAAAACGTCATTTTCTCGTTAAGCTGATTTTTAATGCATATTTTAACTGTCTATATCTCGATACGTAATTATTTGGCATCGGTAGATTTTTGATATATTTAAAAGATTAAAGCAAAGAGTTGAAAGATGAAATTGAAAAAAATCTAATTTCTCTTACAGAAGATATTGTTGCTTGAAAAACGTCTAAAACGTCATTTTTTCGTTAAGCTGATCTTTAATGCATATTTTAACTGTCTACATCTCGATACGTAATTATTTGGCATCGATGGATTTTTGATATATTTATAAGATTAAAGCAAAGAGTTAAAAGATGAAATTTGATAAAAATCAAACTTCTCTTACAGAAGATATTGGTGCGTGAAAAACGTCTAAAACGTCGTTTTTTCGTTAAGCTGACCTTTTATACATATTTTAACTGTCTACATCTCAATACGTAATCATTTGGCAGCGGTGGATTTTTGATATATTTATAAGATTAAAGCAAAGAGTTAAAAGATGAAATTTGATAAAAATCAAACTTCTCTTACAGAAGATATTGGTGCGTGAAAAACGTATAAAACGTCGTTTTCTCACTTAGCCGATTTTTGCCTCTTTTGAAGTTACGTTGTGGCTGTCTTTGGAAAAAAAATTTTCATACATAATATTATCCTAAGATAGAATGAAATGTTTTATTTCAATGCATCAATAACAATATTTACCCCAATTTAATTTATACTTAAAATTTTAGAGAAGTACATCAGCGAAAATAGGGATATTTCTACGTCCTTTTTGTAAATTTGGCGGGAAAAATGATGGGGTGGTATATCTCTGTAACCATGGATATTTGAACAAAAATATTTGACAGAATTATTCCTAGTCATGTATCTATTAAAATAACTTAAAATCATTAAATTTGGTTATTAGGTCATTTGGACCAATTTGCATGGTTTTATGCCGGATTGGCTCTTAAATATCGGTAAATTCTTAAATTAAGACGCAAATTCAATATCATTGATTCAAATTGTTGTTGATGAAATAATTATTGCATTAAAGTACTAAAGAAAGTTGAAATATTTTTCTCCTTACGCACAGAACATATACGATGGGGAACTAGTTCTCATAGCGTAGCAGACGACTTCTATAGGTCATGACGTGATTCGCCTCTAGTTCTCAGATTTCACGTTGGAAATAAACATTTTTGGCAGAATCATGTGATAAATGGGAATCTCAACTCGCCGATATATTACAAGAAAATAAATATAGGATCTCAAATGAATTTTCATTTCATACGATGATACGGGTATATAAAACACACAACTCGTTTCATAACACATCGTATGAAACGAAAATTCATTTGAGATCCTATATTTATTTTCTTATAATATATCGGCAAGTTGAGCGAGCCGTGAAAATTGTAAAGAAGAAAAAGGTTAATATACATAAATTTTTGTCTGTATTTCAAGAGAACAAAAAATATGACCAGATGTGTCATCTTCCCAAATAATCAGACATGTTATAATGAAAAAATCTTGAAAAAGATGGAAGAGATGACATCATATGAAGTAAGATGATATTTGAAATATGAGATCCTGAGACCCATGACATTTATAAATATAAAATTTTAGTACGAAAAAATCAAAAATGCTTAAAGGGACGGTGTCCCTGAAAATTAATTAATTTTACAAAATTTTGGAATGCAAAATCTTTTATTATATGAAAGTATGCATTCTCATTTGCATAAATTCAAATTTTCAGGCGAATCTATCGCATATAATCGCAGTTATAGACCTTTAAAAACAAAATTTTGAATTTTTGGTGCGCAGCTCTAATTCATTCCACTGGCGCCACCTACAGTGTATTGCGCTTTTACATTAGAGGTATATGGAGATTCAATTATTAAAAAATCGACAATATTAGGGTCGTTACTGCATATTTCTAAATAAAACCTTTTATGGCTCCTTTTTTCCTCTGTAATGTTTTTTTCTTTAAATTGACGGGATCGGTGTATGTGCTTATGTGTATACGTCCAGTATATAAGGAAGCGGCGTCCGTCGTGAAACACTCTTTGACAAGCTACCGAGCTGTAAGTTACTATAAATAGATACGCTAAATCTTACCTGAATAAGGTTGATAGCAATAGGTAGTACAGGTAGCATTTGGTAATAAGGTATTGTGCCAGAGGCAAGGTGCGTGCCAGAGGCTATACAGTAACCTGTGGCTACTGTCAGAGGCGAGTGTCAGAGGTACTGTGTCAGAGGCTATACAGTAGTCAGAGGCAAGTACCAGAGGCAATCGTCAGAGGCAAGAGCCAGGTGACAGAGTGTCGTCGTTGTCATGTAAATAATATCCCCTCTGTAATTATGCATTTGATTTGTTTCATGTACCAATCATTTGTTCCAATCATTGGTCATCCATTTGTCGAATCGTCTGGTCAGTCAAGTAACTGAAGGAAAGTACTTTGATATTTGAATTTATATTGTTTTCCTACCGTAAATTTTATATATCAGTAGGTGACCCCTACCTCGGTCACGTTACATAAAATTGGTGGCAAGCGCTGGGCTGATTTTTTTTCATTTACGGTAGTATTAGTTGTAGTATGTCTGCTGACGATTTACAACGTGAGGTGACATTGTTAGAGGCTGAGATTCAACTTATTGAACGTAGTATTCAGGAAAATAGTATGCGCCACTCGACTCCTAATACTCACTTACAAGGTAACGGGCCAGGTCATGTCTCCTTAGACTCTGGTATTGTTACAATGCGCAGATCCTCTGTCCCAGATGCCCGTGGTACTAACAGTCAAAGTACCAGGCGCAGAGTTGGTTTTGCAAACTCTGATAATATTGGTCAGTTATCTAGTGGTGTCACGTACAGGCGCAATACAAACAGACAACAAGGTAACGTAGGTAATAATACACCTACTGGACAGGCAACGAGCAATGTACAGACACCTGCTGTAACAAGCAATGTACAGACACCAACTGTAACAAGCAATGTACCGACACCAGGTCAGGTAAATAGTCATGTACAATCTCCTGCCTTTGACAGAAGGAGAGAGATAAAACCTGCCACTTACGATGGTAGTGGTAACTGGCTTGATTACAAATCACATTTCCAGTCGGTAAGTAAAATCAACAGGTGGACTGATGATGACAAGGGGCTTTACCTCGCAGCATCATTACGGGGTCATGCTCAAGCTGTACTTGGTGATCTCCCTGACTCCAAGAAGGATGACTACACGTCGTTGATCAAAGCTCTTGAAGATAGGTTCCTTCCACCTAATCAAACAGAATTATACAGAGTTCAATTGCGGGAAAGGCGTAAGCGTGCGACAGAGACCATCCCGGAACTTGGTCAAGCCATACGTAGACTTACAAATTTAGCTTACGCAAGTGCACCGTCAGAGGTAAGAGAAACCCTTGCTAGGGAACAGTTTCTTGATGCCTTACCAGACTCTGACATGCGAATTAGAATTAAACAGGCTCGTCCCAAGGATCTGAATGATGCAATAAGGCATGCAGTAGAGCTAGAGGCTTTCCTTAGAGCAGAGGATAAAACTGCAAGTAAAGGCTATCAGCGTCAGGTTACAAGTGAAGCAAACGAGTCAGACGACATGAAACGTCTGATTGAGAAATTGCAAAGTTCTGTAGAAACTATGGGTAAGGAAATACATCAGCTAAAGACTGCAACGTCCCAGGCAAAGGGTAATCAAGGTCAGAGACGCAGAAAGAAGCTAGAGGACCTAGAGTGTTACAATTGTCACGAGAAAGGGCATGTGAAAAAGAAATGTCCTAAGGCTATCAAAGGCCCAAATGAACACAAGGACGAGTCCAAGGCTCCAACACCAGGAGTAGGTAGTAACAAGCACGCGTCTGCATCTCTAGGTAATTGTTCAGGTGGTGCTGGTATATACGTAGACGTCCTTATTAATGGGGTCCCTGGTAAGTTTCTAGTTGATTCAGGTTCAACTGTTACAATCATTTCTAGGGAACATTTCGAACAACTGAACCTGGTATTGCATGACACAGATATGAAGGTATTTACTGCAAATGAAAAAGAAATGCCGATAGATGGTTTCACAGAAGTTACCATAACACTTGGCCAGAAACAGGTAAAGATACAAGCAGTAGTATCTAGTATTCTAGCACAAGGTATATTAGGGTTAGATGCTCTTAAAGAGTGTGGCTATTTACTCGATATCAGTGATGCAAGATTCATTTCCAAGGACATGAGTCATACATTACCTTTGACATTTGAAGGTAGGGTAGGTTGTTTCAGGATTACATCTTGTCAGACGGTAAGCATACCACCAAGGAGCGAGATGGTAATTCAAGGGAAAATTGACAAACAACCTAATGAGACACTGCCTTTGGTAGGTATTATCGAGCCGTCTGTGAAGTCACTGACAAATTCTAGACCACTAACTGCCAGAGTACTAGTGGCAACAGATGATACGGGAAAAATACCGGTGAGACTTCTCAATATCGAAGATACATCTAAGGTAGTATACAAAGATACAGATATAGGGCAATTGGAAAGTGCTGAAGAAGTACAGGTGCCCCAATGCCAAGGTGAAATCTTAGACGAAGAGCTAGAGAAATTGGCAAGTGAGTCGTCTCGTAATCTGACACAGGACGAACAGTCACAAGTAAAAGATTTCCTTTACAAGCATCGTGCCATGTTTGCTAAAAGTAATAAAGAACTAGGTAAAGCGACACTGGTCAAACACAAGATTGACACTGGGACGTCAAGACCCATAAAGCAACCACTCCGTACAGTACCCGTACATCTCACTAGTGAAATAGATAGGAATATTGACGAGATGCATGAATACTGGGCCTCAGCTGTTGTCCTGGCGAGAAAGAAAGACAACACGTTCAGGTTTTGTGTTGATTATAGGCGGCTGAATGCATGCACAGTGAAAGATGCCTATCCCCTCCCAAGAATTGACGAGGCACTAGACCACATGAAAGGGTTCGCTTGGTTCTCCACTCTCGATCTCTTCTCAGGATATTGGCAGGTTGAGCTAGATCCAAAACACCAAACAAAGCTCAGATGACACAGAGCATGGTGAGGATGGCGCAATACCATCATCTGACACCAGTAACAAGGAGCAAGAAGGCTAATTTCAAGAAGCTGTTATAGATTCTGTGCCGATGGATACTGGCAAACGCCATAGACGTCCTCCTGTCTGGATGACAGACTTTGTTACTGCATAGAGTGGTAAGCAGTGTGTAAATATGTAAATACAATTGTCTTATTGTTAGTGTTCACTGGACTTTTTTGGTTAGTATTGTTGTTGTCTTCATTCGGGACGAATGAAGCTAAGAGGGGAGCAATGTAATGTTTTTTTCTTTAAATTGACGGGATCGGTGTATGTGCTTATGTGTATACGTCCAGTATATAAGGAAGCGGCGTCCGTCGTGAAACACTCTTTGACAAGCTACCGAGCTGTAAGTTACTATAAATAGATACGCTAAATATTACCTGAATAAGGTTGATAGCAATAGGTAGTACAGGTAGCATTTGGTAATAAGGTATTGTGCCAGAGGCAAGGTGCGTGCCAGAGGCTATACAGTAACCTGTGGCTACTGTCAGAGGCGAGTGTCAGAGGTACTGTGTCAGAGGCTATACAGTAGTCAGAGGCAAGTACCAGAGGCAATCGTCAGAGGCAAGAGCCAGGTGACAGAGTGTCGTCGTTGTCATGTAAATAATATCCCCTCTGTAATTATGCATTTGATTTGTTTCATGTACCAATCATTTGTTCCAATCATTGGTCATCCATTTGTCGAATCGTCTGGTCAGTCAAGTAACTGAAGGAAAGTACTTTGATATTTGAATTTATATTGTTTTCCTACCGTAAATTTTATATATCAGTAGGTGACCCCTACCTCGGTCACGTTACACCTCTATCTAAACCCTTTGGAATAAATTTTATGTTTTCAGTTAAAATTTATTTTCAGGGACACTGTATCTTTAAGAAATTTGGCAGAAAAAAATAATTGTGTATTTGTAAAGGGCGAGCGAAGCGAAATTTTATGTTTTTTTATGCATTTATTAGACTCCTTTCGGTTGGAAGTAGACCAAAGTTGGACTTCTCTCCGAAAATCTCAAGGGGATGTATTTCAGACCCCCTGCCCCCCCCCCCCTCCCTAGATCCGGACATAGAGTTACTTTCAAATATAACGTAGTTATATACACAAATGTACTTATATTAGCTTTAGTGTCCATCTATATTATCGAAAGTTCACCGAGAAAGACCTCATAGTCTGGGATGTATCACTGGGTTGGGTGCACCCCCCCCCCCTTGATCCTCCAAAACCGGCCTAACTTTGTAGCATTTTTTGCGCTCTTTCAGATATAAATTTGTCTCATGGAAATTTCCATTGCAAAAGTGGTGTTTTTTGGGAAAAACATGTTTTTTAGTCAAAAATCACTGAAAAAAGGGAAAAAATTATAACTTTTATATGGTTGATGTTATTAAAAATTGAAAAGTGTGAATATATAGTATTTTTGATGCTCTCAGATGAAATAAGTCGCAAGTTCCAATTCCTATTTTTACTGTGTGTTTTGGGGTAAAAAAGAAGAATTTTTGCCAAAATTCACAGATTGAGGAAATTTTGATTTAATCCTGTTTCTCAGCTCCTCAATATTGCATATGATTGTTCAATGATGATTTAACAAACATCTTTAACCTCTTTCAAATGAAATATATTTTATATTTTTATTTTTTTGCAAAATCCTCGAAATAAATCATTTTATACAGAAACCTGTATTTTCAATCAGAAATCTCAGATTTCTGAATATTTATTTAAAGAACCCTTATTTGTTATGAAAGCAATGATTGAAAGCTATTTTCTAGAGTAACTTTTCACACTCTATCAGATTATATATGTTTTACTAACATTTCATTCAAAATCAAAATGTTTTTGGGGAAAAAACGTATTTTTTCATTTAAAGATAGCTGATTTCTGGAGAATATTTATTGAATCTATAGAAGTTCTTGAAATGATAGCAGGAATGTATTTTGAACTGTGATTATTTAGGTTCACTTATAAATTACATGTATGAAACATAAAAGGTATATTTTCTACTTAATTTTGGGGCAAAATGTCAGTTTTTTGTCTAAAAATTACAGATTTCTGGAAAAATTTTATTAATTCATTTTCTTTGCTAAAAAAATACATTTAAAGCTATTATCATTATAGAAAGTAATCATCTTGTCAGATGATTTTGAAATTAAATGTAATAATTAATTAAAACCATCAATTTGGGGTAAAATATGCATTTTTATGCAAAAACCACTTATTTTGAGAAAATAAGTACTAGCTCTTTTAATTTGCCTAACTCGATATGTTTTAGCTTTGATATTATGCTGTTTCTTATTATAAATGGGTAGGAATGTATATTTGAAAACTGAAATTTAATTTATATCTTATTTTGGGGAAAAAAAACCTTATTTATGTGAAAGATTCAATTATTTCTGTGAATATTTTTTTAAATTCATATTTTTTATTTAATCAACACTGGAGAGGTTTCATATAGTTGGATGGCATAAATGTGATCAAGTTTAATGAGTAAGAAGATATTTCTTTGATTATCTTGCTATTTTGGGTAGAAAATCTCGATTTTTATTTAAAAATCGCTAATTTCTGGAAAAGCCTTACTACTATAAAATCAGACGTTATTATTTATATTCAAAAGAGTTCCTGGGTATATCATAGTTTGTCCTTGTAAGTCATATGCATTTGAAATATTCACTGTTAATTTAATTGATATTTTAGGGCAAAAAACCTGATTTATATGCAAAATTCACTTATTTCTGTGAAAATTGTTTTAAATTTATATATTTTATTCAATCAAAGCTGGAGAGGTTTCATATAATTGGATGGTATAAAAATGATCAAGTTTAATGAGTTAGAAGATATTTCTTTGATAATCTTGCTTTTTTGGGTGGAAAATCTCGATTTTTATATTTAAAAATCGCTAATTTCTGGAAAAGCCTTACTACTATAAAATCAGACGTTATTATTTATATTCAAAAGAGTTCCTGGGTATATCATAGTTTGTCCTTGTAAGTCATATGCATTTGAAATATTCTCTGTTAATTTAATTGATATTTTAGGGCAAAAAACCTGATTTATATGCAAAATTCACTTATTTCTGTGAAAATTGTTTTAAATTTATATATTTTATTCAATCAAAGCTGGAGAGGTTTCATATAATTGGATGGTATAAAAATGATCAAGTTTAATGAGTTAGAAGATATTTCTTTGATAATCTTGCTTTTTTGGGTGGAAAATCTCGATTTTTATTTAAAAATCGCTAATTTCTGGAAAAGCCTTACTACTATAAAATCAGACGTTATTATTTATATTCAAAAGAGTTCCTGGGTATATCATAGTTTGTCCTTGTAAGTCATATGCATTTGAAATATTCTCTGTTAATTTAATTGATATTTTAGGGCAAAAAACCTGATTTATATGCAAAATTCACTTATTTCTGTGAAAATTGTTTTAAATTTATATATTTTATTCAATCAAAGCTGGAGAGGTTTCATATAATTGGATGGTATAAAAGTGATCAAGTTTAATGAGTTAGAAGATATTTCTTTGATAATCTTGCTTTTATGGGTGATCTCGAAAATCTCAATTTGTATTTAAAAACTGCTGATTTCTGGAAAATCCTTATAACTATGAAATGTGTCGTTGTTACTTATTTTCTAAAGTGTTCCTGGGTATATCATGGTTTGTCCTTGTACGTCATATGTTTATTTAAGTATCCTCTGTTAATTGATTTGGTATTTTGGGGCAAAAATAATTTTTTTATGAATTATATATAGCCTATATCAAGAATCTTACTATAGAAAGTCTCATATTTCAAACTATGATTATTATCCTCTGTATTTCCTATTTAACTGAAATATAACAGTAAGTTTCTTGATATAGGCTATATATTCATATAAAACTAATATTTTGCCCCAAAATACCAATTCAATTAACAGAGGATACTTCAAATAGATATGACGTACAAGGGCAAACTATGATATACCCAGGAACACTTTAGAATATAAATAATAACGACACATTTCATAGTAATAAGGATTTTCCAGAAATCAGCAGTTTTTGAATTAAGATTGAGATTTTCCACCCACAAAAGCAAGATTATCAAAGAAATATCTTCTAACTCATTAAACTTGATCGCTTTTATCGCATCAAATTATATGAAACCTCTCTAACTTTGACTGAACAAAAAATATAGATTTAAAACAATTTTCACAGATCTTTTGAGTGAATTTTGCACATGAGGTTTTTTGCCCTAAAATATCAATTAAATTAAAAGACGATATTTCAAATGCATACGACTTACAAGGACAAACTATGATATACCTAGGTTCTCTTTTGAATATAAATAATAACGTCTGATTTCATAGTAATAAGGATTTTCCAGAAATTAGCGATTTTTAAATAAAAATCGGGATTTTCCACCCAAAATGGCAAGATAATCAAAGAAATCTCTTCTTACTCATTAAACTTGATCACATTTATGCCGTCCAATTATATGAAACCTCTCCAGTGTTGATTAAATAAAGAATATAAATTTTGAAAAATATTCAAAGAAATACGCGAATTTTTCACACAAATGAGTTTTTTTTGCCCCAAAATAAGATATAAATTAAATTTCAGTCATCAAATAACATTCCTATCCATTTATAATGAGAAACAGAATAATATCAAAGCTAAAACATATTAATTTTGGCAAATTAAAGATATTGGGCCTGGATGGACTCATGACTCATGTTCTGTAACTTGCGGGATCATCCAAGGGAGTATTTTAGGCACCTTTCTATGTTAATGACATGGGCACAAGCATAGACGCTGATTGTAAAAAGAAGGGAGGAGATCTCCAACAAGTCCCCGCTGCAGCATCAACAGTAAAACACCAAAACACCCGATGCAAAAACACAAAAGACGAGCACAGCACGAGACGGAAAAGAGACACACTGCATGCAAACATCAAACACAAAAGACTACACATAAACCGACGAGACCAATGGGTAACCGGTGCCGACTTTGGACGGCCATCTGTCACGCAAGTAGCAAATGGTGTGGTTATCCTGGATTACGTGCGCACAACCCTCTCACTTCTCCAATTACCCAGAGGTCTCGAAGAACGTACAATTGTGGTGTAAAACAACCTCCTCACTGTAAGATGACATCACACAAACAAGACCGCGAAACGTAGAGGCCCCATAGACACAGATGAATATGTAAATGGATATAAAAAGAGGGCATGTAAGCTCATTTTATATGCTGATGATAGTTCAATCCCATTTTCACACCGAGACCCTGAAACAATTTCAATGAAACGTGGAAGAACACTTGAAAACTGCTCTGACTGGCTTGTCGGTAACAAACTGTCTCTCCACTTAGGCAAGACAGAATGTATAATGTTTTGACCATCTAAGAAATTAAAAACTGTCGATGACTTCGTCATCAATTGCTATGGTTCGGTTATTAATTCTACAGACAGAGTGAAATATCTTGGTGTGACTATCGACAAGTTTCTAAAATGTGACCTTATTGTTGAAAATGTCATTAAGAAGGTCAATACAAGACTAAAATTCTTGTACAGGAATGGCAGCTTGCTCAATACGAAATCAAGGTCAACTCTATCATCAACACTAATTCAATGCTATTTCGATTATTGTTGCTCATCCTGGTATTCTTGTCTCTCTAAGACAATGAAAAAGACCATGCAAGATATGCAGAACAAGGTCATAAGGTTTATCCTTGATCTCGGTACGAGACCAGAGTCACATGTGACATACTAGATACAGTCAATATGCTTTACACAACTGACCGAGTCACGCAATTACGCTTGAACCATGTCTTTAATATTTTAAATGGTTATGCACCAAATAATCAATATCAACATTTTGAAAGAAATGAGGGCTTTATTAGGGGGCAACAAATTTGAATTATATAGTACCCAGAGTGGGATCACAGGGAACATCTAATTTTTATCATAATGCCATTCTTGATTGGAATTCACTGCCAGTCCCAACCAAACAAATCATGAACAAATTCAGTTTTAAGGAAAATGTTAATTCTCATCTTTTAGACATAGCCAGACAAAGAGAAAGTGATGATTTTATCAACGTATGAATCATGTTATTATTTTTAATGTTAGTACTTCTTTTAATGTTTCTTGATTATTGCAGGTACTTTTTCAATAAATATTAAGAAAATGATTATATGGACTTTAAAGAACTCATGAACATTATAAATCAGTTTATTTGGTTTAACATTCTTATATTATTGATTTAAGGAGGTATTGAACACTTGGACGCCAAATTCACTTTTTCTAAAAATTTCTGAAATTATATAATTCTTGTCTGTCCTTGACTATACAAACTTACATTTGATTCTATCCACAGGAAAATTTTCTACAAGACTTTGAAATATGCATTAATCGACGTTTTCGTAAATTTCTTGATGACGTCATAATATTGAAAGTGTCATTCCAGTTCTCGTAAAGCTATTGGAAAATAATTTTTATTTAATTACCAAAATCTTCATAAATATATTGCACTTACATAAGGAAAAGATAAAATGAATTGTGTTCTAAACACAGGCAGGATGCTTGAATAAAAGATGACACTGTCGCCAAAAAAAATTGCAATTTCGAGCCAATTTACTGTAGTGCTAGTTAATTATTAGGAATCCTGTGGATGAATCTTTGTCAAAAACTATCAAAATTATCAAGAATGTCCAGAGATGATTTCATGATGAAATGGGAAAAATTGAATTTAGGATCAAAATATTACAAGGCTTTATATTTTCCAATTTTTTCTTCCAAAATCATCCATTTTCAACTAAGTGACATCCGCTTTCCTGTAACGTAAATTGGTCAACAAATACACTGTGATGAAGATTTAATTTTCTATTTTATACATGCTAAGTTTCAATGCAATACGTTTAGTAATAATGTTTTTATTGCATTTTGCATGGGAAGGTTTGTGACACCATTTTTCCCTATAACGTCGAAATGACGTCGTGGTTTGCTCATGGATAAAACTCCCAAAGTCCTAAATTTCGAAAATCGCCATAATTTTTTCAAATGACGCAGGAAATTATTCAAACTTCATCAGGATACTCAAATGCGTATATTAATCAGAGCATCAAATGTTTGAAGGGAGTTAAGACTGCACTTTTCCTAGGAAGCGAGAAAACAAATAATGCCGCCGCCATCTTGGTGTTCAAACCCTCCTTAAATATGCTATAAACATCATAAGAGGACCCAATTTGGAAATAAGCGACAGCAGTCGCTTTAATGGGTTATCCAAGGCAATATCTGTTCGCGCACTTTATCTGTGATAATTACATGTAATGTAAAACACATAATCCTTCAACATCTGTGAGATAATTATGATAATTGTTTAAACTGTGATTTTCAATATGTGATACCATCAATTGTATGTGATATGTTACCATCTATGACAATCGGTGATGTTATTTATGTTGACCATATACCACACTGATATGCAAATGTGTCTCTGTTAGATTATTATAGTGTCATTGTAATCATTCTTAGCCTAAATAAATAATAAATAAATAAGCAACGTCGTTAGCAACACGATGTTAAAGCTGCAAATAAACGTTCGAAAGCAACGAAATGAAATGATAAGTAATCAGTGTAATATTTTTTAGGGAAAACTTAAGCATCCTGTGGTATGCTTAAGATGCAGTTTCCCCTTAATTTTTGGTGTTGATACCTCGATCAACCAAAAAAATTACACCGATTCCTTAAATCTTCATATCCAGCTTTATTTAGATTTTTTATCAATCAAAGTTGTGTTGGTGATGCATCTGGAAATACTATGTGCAATGTAGATACAGATGCCCGTCACGTGACAATATTGCCGTCGAGGTGAGCGCTGTCACCTCTAAGACACTATGTTTTTATTTTGTTTTACAAACTCATATTTAAATATTAGAGGAGTATTTCGAAATTTTGTGAATCAGTTTATTTGCTCATTTGCTTGTTTATGTAGCAACACGAGGATCACTTACGAGCTGCAAACAAACATGCTCTTAAACGATGCTATTGAATTTGAAGACGTTTAATATTTTAGCATTTCAAATTGACTGAATAGAAAATTCATTCTATTTTAGAATTGTATCTTCATATATCACGGCTGCGATACGTCCTAACCGTCCAATTCTCCTACGAGAGTAGGACGTATCGGAACCACGATTTATCAAAATGTTCAAACTGTAAAACAATGCAATTCAACGACGAGGCACACTAATTACGATTTTTGCCGTTAATTTTTTTAACATTACAGATTTGAAATGCAATAGTTTTCTAATTTCATAAGGTATGACATTTTAGGTCGTTGAAGCATTCTTATTATTGATTACCTTTTTCCTTAAAGCAATACGGTGCCATGCATAAACCATTTTGGTATCATACAAAGAAGACTGTAGACGAGGATGCACATGAAGTTGTCAAGAAGATTTTAGGATATCAAGGTATGGTATGGTACAAATCAACTCACGCATTATTGTTACCAAAGTCGCCTCTCATGAAATTTACTGAGTTTCTTGCCTGAAAGAGCTATTGTCATTACGTGTCGTTCGTCGTCCGTAATAAAATTTTAACATTTTTGACCTCGCTACAATCGCCAGGCTGGGTAATAGTAATTTACTAAGTTCCTTGCCTTAAAGAGCTATTGTTATTACATTCATTTCATCATCCGTAATAAAATTCCTACATTTTTGACCTCGCTACAGACTGGGAAATAGAAACTCTCTGCAGGAAAAATCAGGGGATTTTAAAGTTTCACAAATATATATGAAGCAAACAACGGAGAATTTCAAACTTAGTTAAAAAGATACATATTTGAGTATGTTAGAATGTAAATCCTAAGAATGCGCTGGTACAGGGCTGTAGATTGGTCAAGTACCATGTCGAGTGTCCAAGCATAACATTAAATGATAGATAATTTTGATTTAATTGATGTCCTTCATGGATTAATTGGTTTGAAATTTTCTTCAATAAGGTATAGAGTTGGAGCCCTTCCGCATTATTAAATAAAGAAAAGATTTGGTCCAATCAAGAAAAGAAGTCGCTTAGATTATTTTCTTAATTCATCGGATCTTCAAACAAATGTAACAATCACCGGAATGGAATTTGCTTACAAATTGGACCATTCAGCTGTCAATTTCAAATTAGAATTTGTAAAACAAAACAGATATCTTTAGACTCATAATACTTTATTTTGGGTTAAGAATGCGCAGACATTGTTTAAAACGCCATAAATGAAATATTTGGACAGTATAAAAAAATCATTGTAAAAATTTTGAAGATGCTGTTTTAATATCGAAAATCATTGATTACAGGAAACAATTACATCGATGATAAGACGAAAAACCATTGAATAGAAAAAAATCCAAAATGAAACAGAAATCGAATTAACAAATAAATTATTGAACTTATGCGATAAAAATATCTCACGGAAATTATTTTCGACATCAATTTAGAGCAAAGACTATTTCAATGAAACAACTTTCTTTACTGAAAACAATTCATATATTAATAGAATATGAGGAAGCCAGAATCAGGATGAATGGAAGGGCCTTGATGGCGATATTCCAAGATTGCAATCGTACGGCATTTACATATCACAGCTCATCAGATACTCTTGAGCTTGCTCCCATGTTTCGGACTTCTATGATAAAAAAATACAAATTACAAAAAAAACTTATACAGGATTTATCTATTTGGAAATTGTACAATTATTATTATAGCTATTCTGAACTTTATTCAAAATTTGAGACCACTCCAGCATCAGAGTATGTATCATTGGGAATTTCATTTCTTTCATTTTCCGGTGACCTAATAAACAAAATCAGAAGGATCAAAGGCAGATCAAACTTCAGCCACAAATGTAAGTAAAAAGTCGGTCGCCTTATTTACCGAGGATGTAATCCTAAAATCCCCACAAAAGCACTAGGCATGGTACTGGACCAATCTACAGTTTGTACCAGTGTTTTTCCAAAACGTTGCATACTAGCCAACCGTGACGACGGAACTCCTTGAGGGCCTTATTTAAATCTCGTCGGAGAAGACTTGGTTCTGATTTTCTGACCTATCTGAAAGTTGGTCAGACTTCTCGGGGGATTGCCTTCAGTTCGCTTCAGTCAGTAGAGCACAGACTGTTATACAAATGCCACGGATTTTTTTTTTAGATCCACCTACATAGAATCTGTGCTTCAAGTGGCCACTGCGTTTAACTTTCTTGTTTGTGATATCATCTTACGGTGAGAAGTTTTTTGTTTACGTAACAGTTGTGCGTCTATGTAGACCAATGTGTATCCGGATAAATATGAGGGTTGTGCGTACTTCATCCGGATAACAACATCATTTGCTAACAGCGGATGACCGTCCCAAGTGTCCTTCCATTTATGTGTTGTCGTCATTGTTGATGTTTCTGTAAGGCTGTTTCGATTGTTTTGTATAATCCTCTTGTGAATATTGTTCTGTCTTCTTGCGGTTAGTTGTAAAGAGTCATGTATGTGTCACTTTCTTGTGGGTTTGTTTCGCAGGGTGGTCATGCTGGAAATGCTTCCTTTTCTTTTAGTCATCAAGAATGTTTATGCTTTAAAGAGTATGAATACTTGTGAGCCGCCGGGCTACATTGATACACAGTGGAGTTCTTTTAGTCTAATCTTCACTTTTACCTGCTAAAATATATTAATAAGTGTCGTTCAGATAAGAAAATGTCAGTCAGTCGACGTGAGGATATTTTAAAATGCATCTCAAAGGAAGCAAAATCAAAATTCTATTTAAAACCTGGTGTCCAATAACTTTATGAAAATGTAGACAACTCAGTTCATTGCAAAACGAATCAAAAAGCATTTAAGGTGGCTCCCTACTCGAACCGATATAGGTTTTTCCTTATATGCAGCAGTCTGCGTATAACGTTTTATAACGGCTGGTAAGGGACGAGCCAGAGCATTGAAAAACACAGACAGAAGATCTTAAATGCCAAAAGAAGCAAAAGATGCTGCAATCTATCAATGTCCACACCAATCATATAGTATAATTTCTTTGTTGAAAATGGGATGAAATTATAAGGGGGTACCCTTGTGTTTGTAGCCATATCTTGATCATTTATAAAATTGTATACCTGTATGCGATTTTTTCACCATCTATATACATTATCGTATAAAATGATCCAATTTGAAGAAATTCCATCAGTTGTTTTTTGCACAAATATGTGATATACTATATATTATTTGTCGAAAATATGATAACATTATAAGGGGGTACCCCTATGTTTGGAGTCATACCTTGATCATTTCAAAAACTGTGTACCTGTATGTGATTTTTTCTTCATCTACATACATAATATTATGAAATATTACAAAATGAAAAAAAAATCATCTGTTTTTTTATGCAAAAAGTTGGATTTAGTACATATTCTTCGGCAAAAATGTTATGAAATTATAAGGGGGTACCCTTATGTTTGGAGATATAACATAATTAGATTTATGTTACAATATCATTTTATGTATTGTATTTCTTTTATATGACTTGTTATCATAAAATAAAACAAAACAAATAAACATATTCGTATCATCACTTAATTTGGAGGGTTCAAAAGCATATGATGGATATTTGATATTTCTCAATTTTTAAGTGTTAGGGTACCTTTCTTTAATGTACTGTATCTTAAATGAAAACAAAATTACCTATCTTTGTTTGTGTTCATTGTGTCATTTTGACTATTATGTATAGAAAATAACCTTAAAATACAAAATTCATCTGTTAAATTCACGAGTAGGGATCCACCTTAAACAAAATTATAAGTAACACCTAGACTGATTTTATTAAGGGTACAGCCCAACCAGTCGAAAGTTTAATATTCGCTTTCAATTCGTAAACGAAGCTTAGCTTTCAAAATTTCGTCAGCGATTGCTTTCAAAATTTTGAATACTCAAAAGATGACGAAATTTCGTCAATGATATCTCGTTAACTAATTTTCGTTAGCGATTCCCTAGCTTTCAAAATTTCGTCACAGATAACTTTCAAAAATTTTGAGAGCTATACTTAATGATATTTCGTCAGCGATTAGCTTTCAAACTATCTGAAATTATAGTTAACGAAATTTTGTCAGCTATAGCTTTCAAAATTTTTGAAAGCTAATTGCTGACGAAAATTTCGTTAACTAGCTTTCAATTTTTTTGGAAGCTTTTCGCGTAAGCACGTAAGCGAGAAAACCAAGAAGGCCGAAATAAAAGCAATAATCTCGATAATTTGCTTGATTAAGAGCATTAATACTAATATTTATTCAGATTAAATTATGAAAATATATATTCTTGGATTAAATGAAATATTGTTTCTTGTTTATTTATTAGATGTTTATTTAAAGATTCCGTGTTTATGCTTTAAAGAGTATGAATAATTGTGAGCCGCCGGGTTACATTGATTCACAGTGGAGTTCTTTTCGTCTAATCTTCACTTTTACCTGCTAAAATATATTAATAAGTGTCGTTCAGATAAGATAATGTAAGTCAGTCGACGTGAGGATATTTTAAAATGCATCTCAAAGGAAGCAAAATCAAAATTCTATTTAAAACCTGGTGTCCAATAACTTTATGAAAATGTAGACAACTCAGTTCATCATTCATTGCAAAACGAATCAAAAAGCATTTAAACAAAATTATAAGTAACACCTAGACTGGTTTTATTAAGGGTACAACCCAACCAGTCGAAAGTTTAATATTCGCTTTCGATTCGTAAACGAATTAAAAGTGTTTTGAAAGCTTAGCTTTCAAAATTTCGTCAGCGATTGCTTTCAAAATTTTGAATACTCAAGAGATGACGAAATTTCGTCAGCGATATCTCGTTAACTAATTTCGTTAACGATTCCCTAGCTTTCAAAATTTCGTCACCGATAACTTTCAAAAATATTGAAAGCTATAGTTAATGATATTTCGTCAGCGATTAGCTTTCAAAATATTTGAAATTATAGTTAACGAAATTTCGTCGTCTATAGCTTTCAAAATTTTTGAAAGCTAATTGCTGACGAAAATTTCGTTAACTAGCTTTCAAAATTTTTGGAAGCTTTTCACGTAAGCCATAAGCGAGAAAACCAAGAAGGCCGAAATAAAAGCAATAATCTCGATAATTTGCTTGAGTAAGAGTATTAATACTGATATTTATTCAGATTAAATTATGAAAATATATATTCTTGGATTAAATGAAATATTGTTTCTTTTTTTTTTTATTAAATGTTTTTTTAAAGATTCCGTGTTTCTGAGATCGGACTAGATTTAACAAATTACACAATTCTTGATATATCAAGTGAAACCCTGGCTTCTCTGTGACTGTTGGAAGCTTTGAAAGATATTTCACAATCGATTAATTTTTAAAGTTCGATGCCAATCATGAGACGGCTTCTCTCATCCTCCAAGCTGTGCAGAGGAATTCGCCCAAGGCGTGCCGCAGCTATTGCAAAAACAATATGGCACCCGAGCGTTCAAAAAGCTATCAAAATTTTCGTCAGCGATAGCTTTCAAAATTTTTGTCAGCGATAGCTTTCAACATTTTCGTCAGTAATATCAGCGATAGCTTTCAAAGCGATTGCTTTCAAAATATCGTCAGCGATTGCTTTTCAAAATTTCGAACGCTGCGAGCTGACGAAACAAAGATTAGTTGACGGAATTCTCGTCAGCTATTTTTCGAAAGCTTTTAAGAGCTTTCAAAATTTCGTAATCACAGTAGCTTTCAAAAAAAGCTGACGAATAGTTAACGAAACTTTTGCATTTAGCTTTCAAAATTTCGTCATCTCAGCGTTAATTTTTCGACTGGTCGGGCTGTAGATACGTAAGGAAACACATGAATCATTAATGACGTTTAACATTAATTGATCTGACTGAATAAGAAAATATCGGGGGAATTCAAATACAACTGGATTTTAAAAAAAGCTTTTGGTTCCGTTAAATGGTCTTCGTTGAAATAGGTAACTTTTTTAATTTTTGGTTCAAGTGATTTTACTTTAAATCTCTTTATTGCAATATAATATCTAGTAGAAAATAATGGTAATCTCACATCCTTTTTTCCTAAAATTCGCGGCGTAAGACACAGAAATCCTTTTGCACCCAACATATTCATTATTATATATATTGAATTGGATAGTAGATAATATATTTTATCTATAAATTGGACATAAGCTTACACCTGTACAAGCTTTTAAAGTTGTAGACCCTGTTATCCTATGTGTAGGTCGGAAAGTTAAAGGATATTATGGTATTTCTCGTTTTGTCAACCAGTTTGTTCCTTTTTTCTCTTCCCATGTGTATGTTCTTTACTGCAATGTCGTCATGCTGCACCTTATTTTCTCAGAAAATTGAAAATGACTTAGGACGTAAAATAATACATTTAATACTATTGTCATACCAGAGGCAGGGGAAAGGACTGACTAAGCATTTTATGCATCATGTTATTTATTCTTACGTTAAAAAGAAGGGTGTATTTCTAAACATATTGAACTACTTCTGCAGAACCAATGAAGGGTTTGTGATGAAACTTGGTTAGCATGAAGAACTTGTGGTATCATTTTTCGTCTGTGCAAAAAGGTAGCGGCCGTTATTGTTACATGTTTTGCACTTCATAATTTTTATTCACGTTTTTTATATTTTCCTCCTAAGTTCTAGTATTATAGTAGTATTTTATAAATGAGTACTTTTGATTATGTCAAATATAATATTCCTCTCATTACATCTATCAAAACGCTTACCAATTATTGCATAAAGCTTAGCTTATGATAAAAATTATCAGAATTCGCACAATGCACAATATAAAAACTTCCCTAAGACGGACTTTACTTCATTCTATAAATATATAGCCTTAATCAAGAAACTTACGATAGAAGGTATCATATTTCAAACTATGACAATTATCTTCTGTATGACAAATATGGAAAAAAAATCATATCCCTATCAAGAAGCACGAAATCGTTAATCGAAAAATCATCTAACCAAAGCATACAAAACAAGCATAAATACAGAACCAAGACAAAGGAAAAAAATCTACCACATGAAAAGAAGTGAACTCCCAGCGAAGGAGTGAGATGATGTGCCCAGGAAGAGAGTGGATCTCCTGCTTGCATCCAACACCCGCTACTTGTATTCGGTAGAAAGGTCACAATTTGTAAATCTCACAATTCGTTACAAAGGTCACAACGGTCACTCCCACAAAGGCAGACAAACGTAAAGATTTGCATGTCATGGCACAATATAATTTATGACTCTGGACAAGGGGACGTCATAGTGTGCTATCGTGTCCATATATCGACCGTAGAACTTCATCAGTGACGATGTTAGTCGATGACAAAAGTATCCTTGACTGAGAAGATTAACTGAAAGCCGTCTAGCTCTTAGCACAAAATCTGAGTATTTGGAGCTTGCCCGAGCATAACGTATTAATTGAGAAATGAAAACGCCATATGCTGGTGACGACGGGATATTGCTTCTCAGAAAAGGAAAATCTGTGATATTGAAATTGAAGTCGTCACGTTTGTCATGGAGTGAGGTGTTCTTATTACCATGGGCATCAAAAGACAACATGACATCGAAATAGGACGCTGAATTATTGTTCTCTGTCGTTTCTTAAACTTTAAGTTCAACGGGCTAGATTGCGCAAATGTAAGCTGCTTTTTTTATTGATGGACAGTAGATCATCAATGTATATGTACGTGAAGTTGAAGTTAAGAGCTAACTGTGTTTTGCCCTCAGAGATATATGATTGAATAAATTCAGCTTCATGTGAGTATGAAAATATGTCAGCAAGGAGCGGGGCACAATTAGTTCCCATTGGAATGCCAACAACTTGTTGGAAGACCTTGCCTCCAAAGACCACAAAAATATCATCGATCAGGAAATTCAACATCTTAATGACATCTGATTCGGTATACTTTGTTTTTGACTCGGATTTCTCTTTTACAAAGTAAGTTTTGTTGTAATTTACGACTATGAATTCAAATTTACGATTACCGTTTTTTTAATGCGTTGCTAATAATTTGTGACAGTCTCTCTTTCAATTCAGTATGGGGATTTATAAAGTGTCGAAAATCAAACGATTTTAAAGAGTGTACTCTTTGAACTGTGTTGATTTGAGGTGTTCTTATAGCTCTTTCGATTTTTTTAAGATCCACATTTTGTTTATACCTCTACGCGAATACACGATTAAACAATACTTCTGAAGTCCAGATTTGATTTCAGATAAAATTTTGGTGAGTAAGATCGATACAGATTTGGTCGAACATTTTGAGGAACCAGCAATGAAAAGTTGTTTGTACGGATTTTTATGCATTTCTAGCCGGATTGCAAAGCAATTCCGGTCTATAGATTGACGATGTCTGTCCGTCCGTCTGTCTGTCTCTCTGTCTGTCCGTCTGCCGTCAACATTTCGGTTAAAGTTTCTTGTTGAGGCAAAATCTAAGGAACTGTATGCAGTAGAAACTTTATATTATACATGTAGGTTGCCCACGATGAGACCTTTCAATTTATGCCGTAACATTTGACCTAGTGACCTTGACCTTGGAGTTTGACCTAGTAAAAGATGTTGGTTAAAGCTTCTGGTTTACACAAAGTCTAAGGAACTGTATGCAGTAGAAACATTATATTATACATTTAGGTTGCCAATGATAAAACCTTTCAATTTATGCCGTAACATTAGACCTGGTGACCTTGTCCTTGGACTTTGACCTAGTTAAAGACTTTGGTTAAAGTTCATGGTTTAAGCAAAATCTAAGGAACTGTATGCAGTAGAATCTTTATATTATACATGTAGGTTGCCTCTGACAAGACCTCACAATGTATGCTGTAATATTTGACCTAGTGACCTTGACCCAGTTGGTGACAAAAACTTACTTTGCAATCCGGCCATGCCGTCTTTAGCGGTGTTTTATTGTGGTATACAATACAATACAATTTTGTGGTGTCAAGTCCGAAAGAAGCAAGTGCTGATTTGTGATTTTCAATTACTTCTGAAGCCGAAAATATTGTTGCAGCATATGTGGGATTTCTAGGAGTCGAATTTAGTCCCAATTCTTTGACAAGGCTTTCGAAATAATACTTTTCACTAAGTGAAAGTTTAATTATTAGAGGCTTTATCTGCTGGTGTGATGATATATTGTTCCTTGAGGTAGGTTAATTCCGTGATTACATCAGGGTTATTGAAGACAGACTCGAATCCGGTGTCCACAGTTGGTTTTAAATGTTCGATTTTGGAGAAAAGCAATCCCCTGATGGATTTTATTCATTCAGAAAGAGTGTCATCTGGAGGATCATCTTTCTTTACCCAGCGTCTTGCGTATTCTTCACAAGACTCAATTAATATTTTTAAATTTCGTATTTAATTGTTTAATTCTTCTTAACTTTCTCATCATTTTATTCTTAACTTGTGAAACAGTACTTGGGGTAAACAAAGTAAAAAATAAAAAGATAGAACAGCAAAGCAAACAAAAAATATGATAAAACATATTTCGAGGATATATGTTGTTAGATTTTTAAAGATAAAAGATTGTTTTTCTTTGTGACCTAAAATTTATGTTTTTTACCCCTAATATAACAACGTAAAATTAAATTGAAGTGAAATGATAAATAAGTTTAGAAAGAGTAGAGGGTTTAATAGGAAATACAGAAGATAATAGTCATAGTTTGAAAAATGATACTTTCTATAGTTACTGTAAGTTTCTTGATTTAGGCTTTATATTTATATAATACATATCTACCAATTAAATTAACAGAGGATTCTTCAAATGCATATCACTTACAAAGACAAATTATGATATACCCAGGAATACTTTTGAATATAAATAATAATTGCGCATTTCATAGTAATGTAGATATGAGCGATTTGTAAATAAAAATTGAGATTTTCCCTCCAAAATAGCAAGATAATCAAAGACCTTTCTTTTATGCCATTAAATTATGTAAAACCTCTCCTGCTTTAATTCATTAAAAATATAAATCTAAAAACAATATTCACAGAAATAAGTGATTTTTGCACATAATAAAAGGTTCTTTGCCTCAAAATTAGATAGACATTTTATTTCAAATATATTACGACCAATTCTCTGTAAGAACCAAAAACAATTCAATGTCACGTCGGCACGGCATGTCGTAGATTCTAACTATTTTCGGTTAAGAAGTTCAATATGGAGTGCTTAGTTGAAAATTATCTTTCATATGTAGAAAAGGGGTGCCGTTGCCATGGTAACCATCTCTAAAGTTTGAAGCATTGGGAAATTTTGTAAGACTTAGCATGTTTGTGACCTTTGTTACCATGGAAACGGGTTCATTAATCAAATGCAATAACCACATTTTTTTCTTTCAATCCTCTTTGTTATGAATATCCGAGATGGTTTTCAACCTTTATTGCTATGCCTCTCTGTAAAAGGGATCCTTTTGTGGCTCAAAAGAGCCCCTATTGTGCTTGTTTTTGTGTATTTTTACGGTGTAAAATTTTATAAAAGCAGACGTTTTTAGAGTTATTCTTCTGTATATTCAATATGTATTGTACCTTATCTACAAGAAAATGTAAAAAGTTGGCTGGGACCTTCTATCTTTTTTGCTGGAAACTGCATTTCAGATGGTAACCAAAGCGACATTTAAGACGACGTTTAACTATGATGGGTATGTTATGAGTTCATTTTGAACTGTCCATTTATGATATAAAAACAAATTCCCGTTTATATATCTACTGGAGATAAATCAACGTAGAGATGATCTTGATACTTGTCCAAGGCCATGCGTTGTATTTTCAAGGTCACCGAATTGTAATTGAGCAGATTTTGCCAAAATTGTGATTTTTGGGAGATAAAAAAAATCAATTCTAGAATAAGACAAATAAAACTGTTATATATAACAAAATAATGGATATTATAATTATTTCTTAGGATAACCTCAAGAGTTTAATAAACTCTTTGACCTCTTGAAATTGAGGTGTGGATATCAAAAATAGAGGGCATGAAATTTAAAATTCATATTTTTTTCGCCCCAACAAAAATATAATACTTGAATGTAAAAAGTCAATAAAATCAGGGAATGTCTTTTTAATTCCGAAATTTTTTATATATATATAAGATATTGGAAAATTCAGAAGGTCTGCATTTAGTGATAATTGACACTAATAACGGTAAAAATCACATAAAAATGACCCCCTAAATTAACCATCATTTTCTACTTGAATTTTCCTTATTTTGGCTTGGCAGAGTAAGCGTCCTGTGTAAAAAAACTGATCTCGTTGCCATGGCAACCGAAACTCATATTGACCGTAAACCTTAATTTTTGCAATTAGGGCATCATATATATCCATTATGCAGAAAGTCATGAAAATCCATAACATGCCGTGGCGCCAGAATTTTGGCTGTACATCTAACAGACAATTGACATTCCTATCATTTTATAATAAGAAAAAGAATAATATCAAAATCAGAATATATCACTTTAGGCAGATTAAAAGTTAGTTTTATCAAAGATAATAAATTAATAGAATTTTCCCAGAAATCTGTTCTTTTTAGACATAGGCATTTTGCCCAAAAGTTAAGTAGAAAATATACCTTTTATGTTTCAGAAATTTCATTCATTAATGAACCTAAATAATTACAGTTGAAAATTCATTCTTACTATCTTTTCGAGAAATTCTATGTATTCAATAAATATTCTCGAGAAATCAGCAATTTTTAAGTAAAATATACGTTTTTTACCCCAAAACACTTTGATTTTGAATGAAATGCTAGTAAAACATATATTATCTAAAAGAGTGTGAAAAGTTACACTAGAAAATAGCTTTCAATCATTTCTTTCATAATTGATAAGGGTTGTTTTTACATCACTATACACAAGAAGGGAGGGGATCTCCAACAAGACCCTGCTGTAGCATCAACAGCAAAACACAAATACACCCGATGCAGAAACACAAAAGACGAGCATAGTATGAGACGAAAAAGAGACATACGACATGTAAACATCAAACACAAAAGACAACACATAAACCGACGAGACCAATGGGCAACCGGTGCCGACTTTGGACGGCCATCTGCTACGCGAGTAGCAAATGGTGTGGTTATCCTGGATAACGTGCGCACAACGCTCTCACTTCTCCAATTACCCAAAGGACTCGTAGAACGTACAATTGTGGTGTAAAACAACCTCCTCACTAAGATGACCTCACACAAATAAGACCGCAAAACGTAGAGGCCCCAGCAACACAGATGGATATATAAATGAATATAAAAGAGGGCGTGCGTAATACAGTCCGTGCTCTGTCGGCTGTAATGAGCTCATGAATGTAATCACCCGAGGAGTCCGACTGACATTCAGAGAGGACAGGTGGTCGGAGCCCTGTCATCTCTAAAGAGGTTTGGACAGGGCCCGTCATGGAGTCACAGTCAGTCAGAGTGAAAGTCTCAAGGATGCGTTTGTACAAGACTGAAGATTGGTCAAGTACCAAGCCTAGTGTCCGTCTGGTGACATTAGGATCATATCCACGGTAAAAAAGGCGTTTGATGATTCTGACGCATTTTCGATGGTGTTGCTGCCTACCTTTGATCCTTCTAATTTTGTTTATCATATCAACATAAAAGACAGGTTGTGTAATACCCAAAGTAATGTACTCTGTTGCGTGTATAGATCCGTATTTAACAGAAGGAGATTTATAATCTAAAATACAGTTTTCTGTATAAAAACATCAATTTCGAGGATTTTGCAAAAAAAAAATAAGGATACAAAATATATTTCATTTGGAAGAGAAGACTTTGAAGATATTTTCAATCATCATTGAACGATCATATGCAATATTGAGGATCTAAGAAGCAGGAATAAATTAATATTTCCTAAAATGTCTGTGAATTTTTGCAAAAATTCGACTTTTTACACCAAAATACATAAAAATAGGAATTAGAACTTGCACCTTATTTCATCTGAAAGAACATCAAGAATACTATATATTCACTTTTTTTCAATTTTCAAAATCATCAACCATGTAAACGTTATAAAGTTTTTCCTATTTTCAGTGATTTTATTTTTACTAAAATAACATGTTTTCTCCCCAAAACACCAATTTTGCAATGGAAAATTCCATGAGACAAGTGTTATCTGAAAGAGCGCAAAAAAATGCTTCACCGTTAGGCGGGTTTGGAGGATCAAGGTGATCACCCTAGACTCTAAATATGCCGGTGGGGGTATCATTGATCCTTTGATCTATAATTTTTTGTTTGTTTATAAAATGATAAGTTTCCGAAATAGCAAAGTTATTATTACGCCTCAAACATCAAGTTATGGGCATCATGTTTAACTGCTCCACATTGCAACGAAAACGAAGCATGAATTACATTAGATTAGTTAGATTTCCAATGTTCTCAGGTGAGAGATATTGCTCTTGGATCTCAAGGGCCACTTTTTCATGAAACAGGAGAGCCTTTATGTAGTACCCCGGCTATTCTTCATCAAGAAAATGTAACACTAATGGTTGGTCTTTTCCTATATGCAACACTTTTATCCAGAATTTTAAAACCATCAATTTTGAACGGGTAATTTTTGTTTGTGTAGTAATAGAAATAGTAATCAAAGATACTGAGAAGTTTTGGGGTATCCTTATATTTCAAGACATAACTTGGTCCTTAACGAATTCGAAAATTGTATACATACACGTGCCTTTTTCCTTATCTACATTGTATATGCATTCTCTTATGAAATACTGCAAAATGAAGAAGTTATATCTGTTATTTATCGCATAATGTTGGATAAATTATATTCAAGTAGTCGAAAAAGCAATGAAATTATAAGGGGGTACCCTTGTTTTAGGTAATATATCATTCTTAAATACATCTTAGAATACCGTTTTATGTGATATATATCGTCTTTATTGTTAAATCAATTAAGACAAAACAATATTCAATTGTCAACCTAAATCTTAATGTGCAAAGGTACCTTTCTACAATGTACTGTATCTTTAATGAAAAAAAAAATCTATGTATGTGTCTGTTTAGTATGTCATTTTGACTATAGTGTATAGAACATGCAATGTATATTTAACAAATCCACAAGGAGGGACCCACCTTAAGTAGACAGTATATATTTAAAACATCACAAAAATCTACGTAATAAGCATCTTAACGTATATAATTTTCTTATTGCATTGATATGTGAGCTTCATTCTATTTCAGACAAGAACAAATTTTACGTTTGCTGCTGCTGTTGTGTAAGATCCTATGAAAAGTGTACAATATGTAAAGGTGATCAGGATAAGCATGAAGATACGGCTGAGGAAAAACATGATAAAATGATATCTAGCCTGCTATTGTGGTCGATCTTCGCTAACAGACCCGACCTTTCGCAAATTCTTTGGTTGGCATCCAGCAATCATCTCAGTACGTATAAGGTGATGCATGATTGACTCAATTGTACATCAATTTTTGCTTCCTTTGAAACAGCAGATATTAGTATTCTATGTACTATTTCTATTCAAAATTTATCATTTCATTAAACGATACCGGACCTTAAGGCCCTCATTTTTGATCACTCAGAATTCAATGCAATTTGTGTTACTTTTACATGTAATGACAAATTGACCTTTCATGTATTATACAATTAATGATGTAACTATGTGTGATGTCAATCTTGCGAAAGGGGTATTCGGGAAATCCAAATAATGTTTACTCAATGCATATGGATGAGAAGGATCGAAATAATATTGTCACATGATCACATATTTTGTTAACACGGTCAATCAGGTAGAAATCAATATATGCTAATAAGTCCATTACATTATATAAGAGGAGTGGCTTTGTGTTAATCTGTATACTTTTGATGCTTCTTTTTCTTGGGTTTATTATATCTTATTTTAACATGAACGCAAATTCATAGTGCTAATCTCGTCTCGGGGGTGATTTTCAAATATTTATGGGACTAGTTTTACTGAATTAGCTATACGATGATGCATCCCTATGTAGTTTTGAAGAAATCTGTCAAAGATACCAAGGGTTTTTGTGCAAAGCTGAACCAACGCACACGAATGATGGGTATATTTCTTTCTTGATTTTGCCTGCGTTTTGGGTCATATCTCAACGGAAAGGGGTCAGAAATTTCTTGCATTGACATACATGTAATTGAAACACTTTTAAAATTTCTAAAATTCTTAAAATTGCCTTTTCTCACAGTTCATGATCCTTTTTTCTAACTATCTCTATCATTATTTTCATGTTAGACCTCTTATTATATATGTTGAATGAAAAACGCTTTGCAATTTATTGTACGGTACTACGAAGGCTGATTGATATGACGTGAACCTCGTATTGAAGGATTTTAACTATCAGACATTTTGCATTATTTTTCTACATATTATCCTTCAGTATCTATACACTTTTTTCTCCGATGTTTAAGGGCATCAATACCCTTTTTAAAGAATTCCTTATCTTGACTGTTCAAAGCAATCCATAGGGACAAATCGTTGAGGAAAATATATCTTTCTGTGACTCGTCTGTCAGTCATAACAATGTCATGGACTTTATTCATCATTTCTGGAGTTTCAACAGTGACAGGCCTTCCACGACGGGGATCATCCTTACATGTTACCATATCATTATGATATCCTTAGGTTTTAAACCTTTGTTGTGCATATATAAGATCACTGCCCTTTCACCGATTTTGTCCTTAGTTACATGACCTTATATAGTCATTGAATAGCAGGACTAAAAAAGAACATCTCTGCGAATCTCTATCAATACGAGGCTCACAACATATCAATCAGTCCTCGTACATATAGCATATCTACAGTTTTGTAACTATATATATTGTTAATTTGCCAGGCGAGGCTTGGAAATACTCAGGGATTACTTTGTCCGGCGTCTGTCCAGCCGTCTCTCACAGGCCAATTTGTCAACTGTAATTGATTGGAATATGATATTCTACACAGGTGTTCATATAACAAAACCATGCTGCACATAACAATTTGATTGCCATGATGTTGGTCTTTGACTTACTTTTGAAAAAAAAACTATACAGTTGGCCTGTTGGCATTAATTCCAAGACCTTTATGCCGATATTTTTTTTTATGAAAAAATGTTAACCTTTCCCTTGGTTTTTAAAATACCTTTTATAAAATTATATTTGGCATAAATTCTGATCAACGATTGCAAACTCATTTATTACTTAGCCCATTCATGAATAATTAATAATATCAAAAATGCGTCATAGTCATCAAAAGCCTTTTATACCGTGGATATGATCCTAATGTCACCAGACGGACACTAAGCTTGGTACTTGACAAATCTACAGTCTTGCACGAGCCCATTCTTAAGACTTGCACTCTGACTGTGACGACGGGATTCCATGACGGGCCCTGTCCAAACCTCTTTAGGGAGGACAGGGCCCCGACCACCTGTCCTCTCTGAATGTCAGTCGGACTTCTCGGGTGATAACATATATGAGCTCGCTACAGCCGGCAAAGCATATACTGTTTTACGCACGTCCTCTTTTTATAGCCATTTACATATTCATCTGTGTTGCTTGGACCCCTGTGTTTTACGGTCTTGTTTGTGTGTGGTCATTTTGGACTCGACAGTTTGCTGATCTGCGAGGTTTGTCGCGGTCACATTCAGCACACAGGGGATTCAATTGAAAGAAAATAAATATTAATCTACCAGGCAGATTTTCTCATATTCTTCTGGATTGATATTGGAGGTTTTATTGTTAGGTATTTTAATCATAGTATATCTAAGGGTGAGTTATCCATCTCACAAAAACTTGGTAAATAATATCTGTTCTTCCCAAAGGAAAATTAATAAACCTCGCGAAGTCCTTAAAAATTGGCGGCATTTTGCCCTTCTAAACACTACATATAAGATTTTTTCCGGAATTATAGCTAATAGACTATAACTAGTTCTTCACACATTAATCTATGAAAATTAAAAGGGTTCCTTTCTGGTAGGTTTATAGACGAAAATACCCGGTTACTGTACGACGTTTTGTATCAAACTGAAATTCTAAACAAACCAGGCATGACTCTCCTTTTAGATTTTGAAAAGGCACTAGGCTCTATATCTTTTACATTTGTTAGGAAAGTTTTGAGTTTTTTCGATTTTGGGGAATTCTTCATTAGGCTTGTAAACATTATTCTTTTCAAAACAAAGCTTTGTGTCATCCAACATTTGATTTTTTCAAACTTCATCGACAAAGGGCGGGGCTGACATCAAGGCAGCCCAGCCTCTCCCTATATTTTTCTTCTATGCGTTGAAATTATGGGACTATTGATTAGGAAAAGTAAGAATTTGAGGGGGATAAAACCTTTTTGATAAAGAGTATCAATTCATTCAATATGCCGACTATACGACTCTCATTCTAGACTACTCTGAAGAATCACTTAAAACTGCTTTTTCGCTGGTTCATCAATTTTCTAAATTCTCAGGCTTAAAACCTTATTATGACTTGTTGCATCAAAATAGGATCGCTTAAATCAGCTTATATTACTTACACAACAGAGCAAACCATTCTTTGGTCACAAAATCCTTTTACATTTTCAGGTATAACTTTTACTGTATACCTAAAAGACATCATAGAATTCAACTATAAAGATAAGATAGACTCCGTAAGAAAAATGATTACCCAGTGGTAAAAAAGAAACATATCAAGTATTAGCAGAATTACAGTAGTAAAATCATTCATATTGCCTAAACTGACACATTTGTTTATGGCCCTTCCAAACCCAGATAAGAAATTGATATCAGAATTAAATACAATATTTTTAATAACATATGGAATTCTCAAATTGAAAGAGTATCAAGAAAATACATAACTAAAAGTCATAAAATATGTTAAATTTTAACTATTTCATCAAAAGCTTAAAAGTCACCTGGATACGCAGACTGGAAAATTCTTATTCAACATGGGAATTACTACTTCGAGCATCTTAACCAAACTCTTTTTCGCAATTTCATCTGTTGCATTTTTAAAAGGACAATTTCATAAGACTTGAGTGTAATCCTTTTGGATTGATGTATTTCAGTCGCTTATTGAATTTAGAGACACTGGCAATGAAAATGTTCTTACAACACATGTATGGTACAATAATAATATTTAAGTAGATAATCAAACCCAATACACCTTATCATTGTCACACAAAGGAATAAATATTATCGATGATTTCCCTAATGATAGGCTAGAATTATCAAACTTCGAAGATTTCACAAATAGACATCAATAAGAATTCCATTAACTACTTACTATAGTTTAACAAATCAAATAAAACTAATCCTTAGAACTGTTAATGTAGAAAATAAACCTATAAAAAGACCCATCATTCCTCTATTTATTCAATTGATAATGTCTGATGAAAAAGGAAGTAGGAAAATTTATAAAAGTTTTAATAATGTTTATACTGAGATACCTAGATATGAAGGTCAATGAAGATTGAGCTGGAACATCTATACCTTATACCTATTAAGATTACTTCATTGGCTACAATATCGAATATTTACGATAATTCTTGCTACCAATCCTAACTTTACACTTTCTGTTGTCAAGAAAAAGAAACATTTCAACATTTCTTTTGGTACTGTCAAATTCTAACACACTTAATCAGAGATTTTGTGAATTGGATGAATGCAGTATGAAGCTTAAGGGGGTATGAGTGTGAACCGCATTTTCAGGGAATAATAGAAATTGAAAATGATTGTCTACATATAAAAGAATATCCCTTCCTCCATCGATTGCAATATTTCATGAAAAAAAGAGTGTAGCCGTTTGTCCCCTATATACCGACAAAAAAGGGAGGTAACTCTGCACATTTTTTTCTAAAACAATGTCCCAAAGTTGGACTTTATTTTAAAAATCAACATAATGCAATACGAAGTAAATTTTTATCCATTCATGTAGCAAATGAAGTAAATTTATCATTTTCGAAAAAAATATTTTTGTTGCCATGGTAACCATGCTGGAGAAGGACATTTATTTCATCCCCTTTTTGACAGTAAAAATTTATGAAAAGTTTAAAAACATTCATTTTCGAAGTAGTTGGCATAATAGAATTTTGATGAAATGTTTCTTTTATCATCTAGTGATACTTGCTAAAGATGAAAAAATAATTTATAGAAAAAAGAGTGTAGCCGTTTTAAAGATATTTAGCTTAGAATTCCTCTGACCAAACCTCTGGATATGATAAATCCGTTGTTTATGATTGAAAATGGGAAGTTGTTATATATCTATACATTTTATCTGAGATTTCTTATAATCTGGACTTCAGACTAGAAAATTAAGTCATATTCTTATCCATTTCTCATTCATTTTCCCAACACTTAGCGCTTTTAAGCACCGACAACGTAACGTGACGTAGTGCTCGGCGATATTGTGTACTGTTAATCTCAGTGAATGAGAAAAAATGGATGTTTTAGATTCTTATCTGTATGCTTCTTCTGTATATCATTTCTTTCAAAATTGATTTTGCGGCATCTACACGTATCTATTTATTCATGTACATGTACATGTAGTTTTGACATTCGTACATATTGTACCAGATTAAAAAAAAATTAAGCAACTTTATTAGAACAACGATACGAAGGATTTCTTAATCTCTTGATAAGTTTGCTTTGAAATAATTTATCTAAAGTAAGCTGAGGCACATTTCTAGTTTCATTTTAATAAGTGCTGGGATTAGAAGGAGGGGGGGGGGGTGTTGGTATGATAGGAAAGGTAGCAAACGCACACCCTGTCTTCCGCATTGATTTCATGCACATGTTCTCTTCAATGAATGTCGTTATATCATACTTTAGTAAAATTGAAACAGAATAATTCCCTTTTCAACAGGGCGTACAATGGGAAATGTGTTTACGGAGTCCTTCGGATCGATTTATTTTACAACGTTCATGTACGTGATCTTTGGTCCTTTTGATGATTTGACAGTCGGTCCTCATGCTTACTTATTACAACTACTAATCAATAGGTCTCGTGATATTAATTCTAGGTAAATCATTATAACACATACCTTTTGTAAATGAAAGAAAAGTACTTTCAAGATATATGAGTTTTACATGTTTTCAATATTTGAGGTAAATTGCGTGGTCAGTAACGCCGCTTCGTCAACTTGAACTATAAAATATAATCATTCTTTTGAATTTATTTGTGTCTCTTTTATGTAAGAATAAATTTGATGTACAAAAAAATGTATTAACTTACTCAATTCGTTCGCAATCAAATTATTCCGCTCCGTAAATATGTCATGGCGTGAAATAATATAAGACAAACTGAATTACCGAACTTCTAAAGAAAAAGCACAAAGCGCTTTCATAATAGTTCGCGGAAAAATATTACAACGTCATAATTCAGTATGACGTCAAATAAACTCCCGTTGATGACGTAAACTATATGCCAAGGGTAAAACAATGTCGTGATAGAAGCGTACTTTAGATGTGAGCAAGGATATATATTGCTCGCCATTCGAAATGCATTGCTCTTTAATCTAGAGGTATATGCAACCTTTAGTTCAGTAAGTTTTCAGATTTTGTTTTCTTTACGACATCGATACGGTTTACGTTTGATTTGTTCACGCTCATACCCTCTTAAATATTTGTATCGACAAATCTGATAATATAGTATTAGGGAATGAACTTTTGTCTGACACTCAAAATTTATTGATAATTCTTCTTAAAAGTTTTTTTATATCAAAAAAGAATTCAAAAGTCTACTCAGTCTTTCATTGGATATATTCAATATTTAAAATACTTCAAAGCAACAGAGCAAATGACTTACAAAAATAAGGAATATTTTGACGTAAGATGGGAAAAAAATTTCTTTTGAATAAAAGACAAAACACCCATTTTACTTTTCTGTCTAGATATTCTCAAACTTTTGTATGAAAATAAATTAAGACATGACCATGTGATGAAAGTGTGTTCGAAAGGTGTATGGATGAAATTTTATCCCATAGCATTAATGCTGATTGATAAAATGACATTTATATACATTATGATCTATGATATGACATCAGCTACAAAAAGAAGATAAAAAAAACACACAAATATTAATGAAGAGTTTGAAAAGAAAGTGTACTTACCCGACAACAGGTTGTATGTCCCCTCCTTGCATGAGTTACTTACTAAATACTGTACAGAATATTTTTAGCAAATGGCGCCATCTAAAATGTGATAAATATAACTTGTGCCAGCTGACATACAAGAGGTTGTTGGATAAGTACACTTTCATTTTAATTTCTTGATGGATATGTATTGTATTTGATTCCCCTGTGTGCAGAATTTGACCATAATACACGTATTTCAACAACTTATACTCAATATTATACAATTATTGACTGGGAATGAGGGCAGTATATGATTTGTTGGACCTGAAGACAAAATATAGCCCTCGGCCTTCGGCCTCGGGCAATATTTTATCTTCAGGTCCAACAAATCATATATTGCCCGAATTCCCAGTCAATAATTGTTTTGTTATACCTTACAACAATACTGCAGCAACGAACCAATTAGCCCGGCATGTTTACGTTCATTTTCTTCTATAAAAGAAAGAGCGCGGAAAAAATAGGTAGAGCTAATAGCGTCATCAATGACGTGACGTCACAAACGATGTACCGTTCATCGTTCAATATTTTTTGAAATTTTGCCCTAGGGCCAATATTGATGTAGATATTGACCGTTTGGTCAAATATACGAATTTATAGGCATTTTTCTTATGGGGATTTTATATAGAGATACTGACAAGGGTATAACAAATCAATATATCCTTGCATTCAGCGGTCAATCTTTCCTACGCAGAATTTTAGAGGGAAATTTCATTGTTTTCACTTTTACGTCAAGACAATGGAAACATTCCGTTGTCATAATGACACTGTTTACGTCTCGAAATATTGAGTGGGTTTTCCCGCAAAAACAACGTCTTCCTTAGTAACAAGATTTGAACAGCAATGCTAGAACATTATTTTAAATCTAAACGCAAAATTGAAGCTCGTATAGAATACGGAAGATCGCAAATACTTCTAACCAAGACTATACGAATGTTCTCGCGCACTGTTCGATTGTTCTCCATTGTTATGACGTCATCAATTTACTTGGGCAGAAAAGGTGCCCTAGTTTTGAACAATGGTTTAGGTAGGTGACAAAATGAAAAATCAGAGCGGACACCCTGCACGCGCTGCATCTGCGATCTTGCGTATTCATATTTCAATTTAATTTTCTAAAATAACAATTGTGATAAATCAATAAAGAAAAGGCCTAAAAATAACGAAGTTAGACTCGAAATTTGCATTGCAACAACCAAAACCAAATAACAAAGACAGATCATTCAGGATGACATCTCGCGAGGTGCAAAGAGTTCGGCGTTATGATGAAAGTTAGATATAGTATTTGCCGCTGTTTTGGTGGTAACTCTTTATATTCAAGCTATTAGTATTTCCATAAAACTTTTCCCATTATTGTCCATTTGTCTAGTCCGTTATTTACCGGGGACCAGAAATCTTGGTATGCAAACGCCTAGCGGAATGAGATGCGCCTTGGAGACAAAGATGTGTTTAGTGTTGGTCCTCGCAGGGATTCAACAACCCGGAAGTAGTTCTAGATGGTATTTCAACAGGTTCGCCGATCCTCACATACAAGCAAACTGTCCAGTTAACAATGAAGACAAAAAAGCTGTATCTCGGCTTCTGTTTGAATTGGAGCTTTGTAACTTTCAGGAGTTGTAGAAATAACATTTCTAAATAGAGGAAACTTCAGAGGTGGTTAAAAATGTATTTATAAAAATATATACTGCACTCAAATCTGAGTGATCGTCAAACTCCGGGCTTTGAACTTGTTTTCCTTTCTTTTAACATGTAATAATACGGTAGTGTTCCAACACACGTTAATAATGAATGGACTAATTAATTAATGAGTTTGCACCCTTTGATTTTTATCAGTAGGTGATGAGACTTCCTCATTTCGTATTGTCTTTCATGTCACAAAACTTGTATGGCTATATATAACATTTTTCCTTGTGAAAGAAAAGAGCGGATCACCAACCAGACGTTGTTGTCTTCAAAGCAAAGCAACAAACGCATCTGATGCGAAAACATAGAGTAGACAAGCACAGCAAAATATGTAAAAAAGACATGCAACATAGAAATATGAAACACAATAGACTACACATAAACAACCAGACCAGTGGTCAATAGGAGCCGACTTAGGACGGCTATGTGTCATGCAAGTATCAAATGATGTGGATATCCGGGTTACGTGCACACAACGCTCCCACTTTTCCGGTTACCCAAATGTCTCGAAGAGCGCACAATTGTAGTGTAAGATAATCTCCTCATTGTAAGACGACCAAATAAGGAAATATAATTGGTACTGTCTCATGAGCAAATTATGGAATCTTACAGAATGAGAAGACTTAGTAGAAAACTGTACATGTAGTTATGTTAACGAAATCCTTAACGTTAAAAGGTTTGGGGTTTTAATAATCACCAACAACATTCAACATAATTTATTGACCTCGTTTACAAAAAGTGAATAAAATACATTGCAGAAATGTTAGTAATCATTAGGTAACTGTTGTTCTGCACAGTGACGAACAATGTATATTTCCTTATAGCTCGAGAGGCCATATAATTTCACAGAGCTACTTCTCGAGTCAGGTGCACGTAATGTCTAACTCCCTCTTGTCGGATTTCAAATATATATACTCTACTCAACTGTAAATTCGTCAGTTTTATTGGCTACGCGGGAAGGTAGACCGGAACAATAAGATTCGATCTGAAGGGTCCGGATACGAAACGAAGGTTTGAAGACAATTTGGTGGCGTCCTTTTAAATCTGTCGAATATGCTTGAGTGCATTTAATAAGAAGGACAGGCGTATCAATTTCAGAGATACGTTTCTATTGTTTAATAGATACGTCAGGTACATGATATTGTACCAAAATCGAATGAAAACTTTCGAGATATGTTTACTAATTGGCTAGTCATGACGAGCTATCAATGGTTATAAATTTTGAAAGCCCACTAGTCCTGAGAATTTTAAGATTTCTAATTTGAAATCCGACAAAGGGGAGAAAAATAAAATATTACTTGCACTTGTCTCGAGATTTCATTTCGTCACACAAACATGTAATACTATGTATAATTTCGTTTGTGAAACCACCCATAGTTACACATTTTGATTATGGTCCACTAGGCATTCATCTTTTTGGATATTAAATTCCTATCAGAAGTACTTCAAGCCAAAAGGTAGAAAAAATATTGTAGTCTGTCGCCTCGTCGTTTAAATTATCTTCAAATATTAAAATTGTCAAAATTGAAATAATTTTTATATGTTCTCTTGTCAAAATTGCAGTACACCGTAAGCGCATTTCAACAAATGACAGAGCTATGCATTCGTGGTAAATATATAATATTTGGAAATCAAATACAAATATGATTCTTGTCTAGTGTCAAAACACTGTGAAACTAGAGGGAACATTATCCACGAAAACTAACAGTCTATCAGGAGAGATATTAACCTAGTGGTTTAAATTGTCAATATTGAAATGGATATTCTATTGACAAAAATCAGTGCAATTTCATGGGTCTTTTTTTTTTACAAATAAAGAATCATCAGTGATGCTCAAGACAACTTCCAAGTGTTGCATATCTACAATTTTTGTATTTTACATCTTTAGAAATTCTCGACACTTGCCCAAGGGAAAGGAACGAGATTAAAACCAACAATTCCGTACAAAATGTTCCAACACCATGTAAATTGTATGTGATTTTCACTTTAAATTAATACCAATGCATTTCTGCAGTGACTGGATTGATTTGCTCAGTGCTCATAAAGAAGCTTGCAAAGAAGGCAAATAATGTGAAGATGGAGGTGTTCTCAAGATCCCTGACAGAACATGCTAAGTAAATTTTGTTTTCTTATAGTTTATAACTTCCTATCGCTAATTCACGATTTTAAGCTACGAGTTGTGACGAGTTATAACTTGCCACAACGAGTCATCTATCACGTACAATTCGTACAGATGTCTTCACAAATAAAACAAATGTCTCCTCAAGTCGCCAGGAATTTTCATGAACCGGCAAAAATTTGAAACAGTTGTGAGAGTTTTCATTTCGTGTGCGTATTGAGAAAATGTCGAAAAGACTCGCGAAGACATTTTGTACATATCGCATCTTTTCGTCGATTTTCCCCCATGGATCGATTTGCGACGAAATAAGCCCATGTCACAAAGTGGCTACTTTGAGTTATGAAAGAAGGGAGGGGATCTCCAACAAGACCATGTTGCAGCACCAACAGCAACACACCAAAACACCCGATGCAAAAACACAAAAGACGGGCATAGTATGAGACGAAAAAGAGACATACGACATGTAAACATCAAACACAAAAGACTACACATAAATCGACGAGACCAATGGGCAACCGGTGCCGACTTTGGACGGCCATTTGCCACGCAAGTAGCATTTACGGAGTAATGAGTACGGAATACGTTATAAATCGCCGAAAGTTCCATGGCTTGGCATTGACTTTTTTTGTGATTACAACATGAGCGCGACGATACCATAACACAAGCGAACACGAGTTTAAAAATTACCTCTACATAACATTAATTCGACAAAATAAGACTGAGTACGAAAAGAAAAGATAGTTCAAGAAACTAGTTTATTTCGCGTTTATATGAGATATGACGGCGAGAAACTTTAAGAAATGGAGAGAGAAACACGATAACTGTATTACATACGCCCTCTCTTAATATCCATTTACGTATTCATCTGTGTTGTTTTGGACCTCTATGTTTTGCGGTCTTGTTTGTGTATGGTCATCTGACAGTGAGGAGGTTGGAGACTTGGTAATCGGAGAAGTGAGAGGGTTGTGCGCGCGCTAATCCAGGGAAAAAACACCATTTTATTTCCTTATGTGGCAAATAGCCGTCCAAACTCGGTACAAATTGCCCACTGGTCTCGTTGGTTTATGTGTTTGATGCTTATATGTCGTATGTCTCTTTTTCCTCTCTTAGTAAGCACGTTGGGTGTTTTGTTGTTTTGCCGGTGGTGCTGCAACAGAGTCTTGTTGGAGACCCCCTCCTTTCCTGTACGGGTTTATACGACAACTCGTCGATATATTTTCGATATGAGCATGATATGAAAACTTTAAACCGTTTAAAATACTTACTGTTTCATGTCAAGTACTGGCGACAAGAGAAAACAATTGTACGAGTTCCACGTGACATATAAGTATAACTCACCACATGTCGTAGCTATAACTCGTGACAGTGGTTTTATATAAGAGTTTTTACGATAAGATCACAAATGAGTTAAAGAAGATCCTGACGATAATCCCAACAGCACTCACAATAGAGCACAAAATTAAACATCGACGGACCCCTAGCAAGCCAGAGGTGGGACCAGGTGCCCGGGAGGAGTAAGCATCCCCTGTTGGCTAGCCGCACCCGCCGTCGATGTTTATGAAGCATGGAAATGAAAATATATAAAATTCATGCACTGCCTGACGTTATGTCTATATAGAGAGTGCTATGGCGACAATGTCAGGGAAATATATTCAAAACACTTACTGTCAAACCCCTCGCGGGGAACTTTTTTACGAGCTCCACACGGCAAAGGGCATAAGTGTGACACAAATGAGTTAAAGAAGATCCTGACGATAATCCCAACAGCACTCACAATAGAGCACAAAATTAAACATCGACGGACCCCTAGCAAGCCAGAGGTGGGACCAGGTGCCCGGGAGGAGTAAGCATCCCCTGTTGGCTAGCCGCACCCGCCGTCGATGTTTATGAAGCATGGAAATGAAAATATATAAAATTCATGCACTGCCTGACGTTATGTCTATATAGAGAGTGCTATGGCGACAATGTCAGGGAAATATATTCAAAACACTTACTGTCAAACCCCTCGCGGGGAACTTTTTTACGAGCTCCACACGGCAAAGGGCATAAGTGTGACACAAATGAGTTAAAGAAGATCCTGACGATAATCCCAACAGCACTCACAATAGAGCATAAAATTAAACATCGACGGACCCCTAGCAAGCCAGAGGTGGGACCAGGTGCCCGGGAGGAGTAAGCATCCCCTGTTGGCTAGCCGCACCCGCCGTCGATGTTTATGAAGCATGGAAATGAAAATATATAAAATTCATGCACTGCCTGACGTTATGTCTATATAGAGAGTGCTATGGCGACAATGTCAGGGAAATATATTCAAAACACTTACTGTCAAACCCCTCGCGGGGAACTTTTTTACGAGCTCCACACGGCAAAGGGCATAAGTGTGACACAAATGAGTTAAAGAAGATCCTGACGATAATCCCAACAGCACTCACAATAGAGCACAAAATTAAACATCGACGGACCCCTAGCAAGCCAGAGGTGGGACCAGGTGCCCGGGAGGAGTAAGCATCCCCTGTTGGCTAGCCGCACCCGCCGTGATAAGATAAGATCACAATGTCTGCATTTTTTGCGAAATTATAATAGTTCAACTCGACACTTTCTCTGCTTTCCTCCAATTCTCAACTTAATTCTAGTCGTCGTAATGTTCCTATATAATGTTTAACGTCTTCAAATTCAATCGTCATACGGTAATAACGCAAGAGGGCGCTAATGGAATTAATTTGGACTGCTTATGAAAATCACTTTGGTTGAAAGCATCACTTATAACAATTAATATTCGAAACACGTGTCTGGTGCATGGAAATTGGTTTGAAATTTTCTTCAAGAAGGTATAGAGTTGGAACTCTTCCGCATTATTACATTTCACAACTCTTACGATACGCTAGAGGATGTACTAATGTTTTGGGCTTTCATTGTAGAAATTGACAAATTACCAAGACAGGTCAAGTGTTTTGCTTCAATTACATGTAACTAGTGAAACTTCCTGGAAACTTTACAATAAAAAGTATTGACAGCTTGTTTCTAAATTCGGACCCATACAAGCAACCAAACAGAGCAATGAGCCATCGATGCCGACTTAGTGCGGCCACATGCTTCGCAAGTACGTGAGCACAACCATCCAATTTTTCCGTTTACCAAAAGTACTCGAAGAACGCAAAATACCTCCTTACTATTAGATGACCACACAAACAAGGCAGCAAAATGCAGGGGCCCAAGCAACACACAGAGTATGAGTATGTAAATGGATATAAAAGCAAAGGGTTACTAAATGCAGTTCGTGCTCTACCGTCATGGAGTTCTGTCGTCACAGTCAGTCAGAATGCGCTGGTTCAAGGCTATAGATCGTTGAAGTACCCTTCTGGTGACATTTGAATCATTTTTACTGTTTAATAGATGATGAGATTTTCAGTATAATTCTGTTCTGAATCAGACTATTACTTGACAAAATAAGCTTCCAAACGTCCTAGAATTAGGTTTTTGTATAGAATTGCCCCGTTTTAGACCAAAGAGTTCTTTTTATGAAAACAAACGTAGTTTTAAGTTTTTGAGGTATGGTGCTTTACATATTTCTTATATAGTTTCTACTTGTAGATTATGACCTATAAAAATGTTTGACTTTCTACTCAAAAATTATATGGTGATAAATTTAAACCTTTCAGTTTCAAAACTGTTTTTAAAATGCTAATTGATAATGAAACAATCTTTTAATGGAATGACAAATATGGAAAAAAAACAATATCCCTATCAAGAAACACAAAATCGTACATCGAAAAATCATCAAACAATGGGCATACAAAATCAGGATGATAAACAGACCGAAGGCAATGGGAAAAAAATAATAAAAAACAAAATCTACCATATGAAGAGAAGTGAACTCCATGCGATGGATTGAGATCAGGTGCCCAGGAAGAGTGAGCATCTCCTGCTTCGGTAGAAAGTTCACAATACGTTAATCTCACAATTTGTTAGAAAGGTCACAATCGGTAACTCTCACAAAGGAAGACGAACGTGTAGATTAGCATGTCATGGCACAAAAGCTCTACGTCAGAATACCATTTATGACTCTGGACAAGGAGACGGCATAGTGTGCCATCATGTCCCCATATCGACCATAGAACTTCGTTAGTCGGTCACAAATGTATCCTTGACTGAGAAGCTTTACTGAAAGCCGTCTAGCTCTTAGAACCAAATCTATGTACTTGGAGCTTGCCCAAGCATAACGTGTTAATTGAGAAATGCAAACGCCATATGCTGGTGACGACGGAATGTTGCTACTCAGAAAAGGAAAAGTTGTGATATTGAAATTTAAGTCGTTAAGTTTGTCATAGAGTGAGGTGTTCATATTACCATGGGCGTCAAAAAACAACATGATATCCAAAATGGACTCTGAATCATTGGTCTCTGACGTTTCAAAAAGAAAGATTGCACCAAGGTAATCTGCAAATTTCTGATTATTAAGGGACGGTAGATCATCAATGTATCTGTACGTGAAGTTGAAGTAAAGAGCTAACTGCTTTTTGCCCTCAGAGATCAATGATTGAATAAATTCAGCTTCGTATGAGTATAAAAATATGTCAGCAAGGAGCGGGGTACAATTGGTTCCCATTGGAATGCCAACAACTTTTTGGAAGACATTACCTTCAAAGACCACAAAAATGTTATCGATCAGCAAATTAAACATCTTAATGACATCTGATTCGGTATACTTTGTTTTTGACTCAGATTTCTGTTTTACAAAGTAAGTTTTGTCGTAATTTACGACGATGAATTTAAATTTACGATTACCGTTTTTACTTGTAAATGCGTTGCTAATAATTTGTGACAGTCTCTCTTACAATTTAGTATGTGGAATTGTTTTGTAAAGTGTCGAAAAATCAAAAGATTTTATAGAGTATACTCTTTTGAACTGTGTTGATTTGAGGTGTTCTAAAAGCTCTTTCGATTTTTTTAAGATCTACATTTGGTTTATACCGCTACGCGAATACACGGTTGAACAATACTTTTGAAGGCTTGACTTAATTTCAGATAAAAGTTTGGTGAGTAAGATCGATACAGATTTGGTAGAACATTGGAAGAACCAGCAATGACACGTTGTTTATACGGTTTTATGTGCATTTTTGATATACAATACAGGTACAGTAAATCTAGATCCAATTTGTTGGTGTCAAGACCGAAAGAAGCAAGTGCTGATTTGTGATTTTCAATTACTTCTGAAGCCGAAAAGTTTGCTGGAGCATAGGTGGGATTTCCGGAAGTCGAATTTAGTCTCACTTCTTTGACAAGGCTTTCTAAATAAAACTTTTTACAAGTGAATGTGTAATTATTAGAGGCTTTATCTGCTGGTGTGATGATATAATGTTCCTGGAGGTAGTTTGATTCTATGATTACTACAGGGTCTTTGAAGACAGACTGGAATCTGGTATTGAAAGTTGGTTTTAAATGTTTCATTTTGGAAAAAAGCAATCCCCTGATGGATTTTATCCACTCAGAAAGAGTTTCATGTGGAGCATCCTCTTTCTTTGCCAAGCGTGTTGTGTATTCTTCACAAGAGTCCATTACATGTAATACTTTAAAGTTCTGACTCCATGTAAAGGAACGAGGCTCTCTGATTGGGGCCCTTCTTGAACAAATCCCTCAATTTGTCATTTCTAACAATATCAAGGTCCCCTGTAACAACGTGACCACAGGGAGATTACTTGAAAATTGATGAGGAACATTTGCAAGGCAGTGGGATTTGTGTGGAATTACTTATATCAATACTCTGCAAAAAAAAAAAACGTTTGTAATTGTACATTTTGGGTGCAACAATTTGTGTGTAGCTATAGTAAATACATGGCCGTTCCTTTTTTTAAATAAGGTGGAATGCTTTCTTTTACAAGTACATGATTCAAAATCTGACCAAGATTTATCTTATTGTAAGACAATCCACTGTGTAATACATGTAAAGAAACAGATGATTATGAACATTTTTTCATAGATACATTAAAGACATATTTAGAAATAAAATGATTAAGGTATTGGATAAATTGGGCTTTTCAGAAAATCTATTGAATCTTAAAAGATTAAACGTCATCAAATTCAATAACAGAGAGCCAGACATGTACGTTTCGGGTACTTAACCCTCGTCAGTTAACCTCAATCTAAACAATGTTATATGGCTAAAGAATGTGAAAGTTATTATGTCCAAAATGCACCTAAAGACGTAGCAGGTTGGTAATGATGATTGATATTGGTTTCTTTAGATTTATACGTTATCATTAATTTTTATGTTTGTGTAGGACTGTTTTTGTCTGTTGAGATGATATTCTAGTGTGTCTTGTTGGTTTTAGTTTTGTCTGATATTATTCATGTGTAGCTTTCTTGTGGGTTTGTTCCGCTGAGTCAGTGCAGGGTGGTCATGCTGGAGAACCGTTCATTTTCGTACAAATACTGTTATGCATTATAAAATATCAGAAAAAAATATGGTGAACAAAGAATATTCCTAACCTCTTTTAAAAATTCGATTCTACGCAACTGAAAATGAAATCCTTGATCACATTAATAGTAGCATATGATTATAAATGACATTAGATATATATGAGCAGTGATATACTCAAAACATCCACTATATTCATTATCCATTGTACACATAATAAACTTATAATCATACATTTTCATTTTTATTCTCCTTTACTGATGGAGATATTTATATATAACTTGGCCAGAGTTGGAATTGCTGCTCGGAATTTCCATATTTTATTGGATTAAGTTTATCCAGGCTCTTTCGCGTGTCAAAAAATACATGTACAATATCAATACTCCTCATTTTGCTTTCATTTCAGATTATTTTCTGACCGCTGCCTAGAACTGATGACTGAGATGTATGACCAGAATGCCAAAGCAGCAATGAAAATAGTTGACACCGAAGTAACAATATGGGGAATCACGTCAACACCAATGACATTTGCCTATGAGAACTATGAGATAGACTTCGTAGCGCATACATGTCCACAAAGAAGGCTGAATCGGATCTGGTACAACAAATTGGCACCTGATTTCGTACCATTTGTTAAGGTTATGTATCTAAGTAGCATTTTTGCTTCGTCATGCATTTTAACTCTACGTTACGTCTTATTTCATATTATTCCTTAGTGCTGTAGGCGTAGTGGTTAGCGCGGTTGACTACGAATGGATAGGTCTTGGATTCGAATCTCAATGTCGCCAGTCAGTGTAAAATCATTGTTACCTTGGGCCAGTTACTTTACACTTTGTTGAACGTGTGCAGTCATGGAGGGGTAGTGAGTTTCATGTGAATGTAGACACACACCATAACACACCCTCTCTCACACACACACTCACACACACACCCTTTCATGTTTAAATGGTACATTGTACGATGGTGCGATGTAGGTTGTTTATTTCAGCAAAGTATGCAACATTAGCATTTAATTTTTCTTGTAGTTTATTTTTCATATTACCATTAATTTACAATAATTTTTTTATGCCCCCGGAGTCACAGATTCGGGGGCATAAAGTTTTTGGCCTGTCCGTCTGTTTGTCTGTCTGTCTGTCTGTTTGTCTGTTTGTCCGAACTAAAAACTTTAACATTGGGCCTAGCTTTTGAATGGTAAGTGATAGGGCTTTCATATTTCACATGTGTATTCCTTGGGACAAGACCTTTCCATTGATACCAAAATTTTTGACCTCGTGACCTTGACCTTGACCTTTGACCTACTTTTCAAAAACTTTAACATTGGGCATAACTTTTGAATGGTAAGTGATATGACTTTCATATTTCACATGTGTATTCCTTGTGACAAGACCTTTCCATTGATACCAAAAGTTTTTACCTCGTGAACTTGACCTTGACCTTTGACCTACTTTTCAAAAACTTTAACATTGGGCATAACTTTTGATTGGTTAGTGATAGGGCTTTCATATTTCACATGTGTATTCCTTGTGACAAGACCTTTCCATTGATACCAACATTTTTGACCTCGTGACCTTGACCTTGACCATTGACTTACTTTTCAAAAACTTTAACATTGGGCATAACTTTTGAATGGTAAGTGATAGGGCTTTCATATTTCACATGTGTATTCCTTGTGACAAGACCTTTCCATTGATACCAAAATGTTTGTCCTCGTGAACTTGACCTTTGACCTACTCTTCAAAAACTTTAACATTGGGCATAACTTTTGAATAGTAAGTGATAGGGCTTTCATATTTCACATGTGTATTCCTTGTGAGAAGACCATTTTATTGATAGCAAAAAGTTTTGACTTCGTCACCTTGACTTTGACCTCTCACGTACTCAACAGAAAATGGCGTTTATACTAACAAAGATGCCACCGGGGGCATTCGTGTTTCGCAAACACAGGCTTTATTCTTGTTGTTTTTATTAATTATTACTTATCAAATTGATTAGATCTATGAAATGTAATTAAAAATACGATTTTTTGCCGAATTGCAAAGCATTTCCGGTCTATGGATTAACGATGTCCGTCCGTCTGTCTGTCCGTCCGTCTATCTGTCTGTCGTCAACATTTAAGTTAAAATTTCTTGTTTTGGCAAAATTTAAAGAACTGTATGCAGTAGAAGCATAATATTATACATGTAGGTTGTCGATGATAAGACCTTTCAATTTATGCCGTAACATTTGACCTGTTGACCTTGATTTTGGAATTTGACCTAGTTAAAGGTTCTGATTAAAGTGTCAGGTTTAAGCGAAATCTATGGATTTTTATGCAGTCGAAACGTCATATAATACATGTAGGTTGTCCAAGACAAGACCTTTCAATCTATGCTGTAACATTTTACCTAATGATCTTGACCTTATATATTTGACGTAGCTTTTTTTTAATTAAAGAGGGCGCTTCTGAATTGATTTTTGGTGGCTCCTCTAGAAGCATCACTGATGAGAATTTAATATTCGAAACACTTGCCTGGTGCATGGAAATTGGTTTAGAATTTTCTTCAAGAAGGTTTAGAGTTGGAACTCGTCGACATTACTAGTCAAAGAGTTTGGTAAAAGTTTAAGCAAAATCTAAGGACATGAATGCAGTAGACTCATAGTACTATACATGTAGATATCCCGTGACAAGACCTTTCAATTATGTCTAAACATTTGACCTTGACCTGAGAAGGTGACTTATTTAAAGATTTTGGTTAAATTTTCTGGTTTAAGGAAAATCTAAGGAACTGATGTAGATTCATAATATTATCCGTTTAGGTTGCCCATGACAAGACATTTCAATATATACCATAACAACTGATCTAATGACCTTAACCTTTGACCTACTGAAAAGAATTCACTTCAGCTATATCTCTGTATCTATAAGAGAAAGGACTTTGATATTCCGCATGTAGATTCCTTGTGATATGGGCTTTCACTTGATACTTTTACCTTCAACCTAGTGATCCTGACCTAGTTACCTTCAACAATTTATGTTATTTCTTATCTCCTTTATGCCAAAATCAACAAACAGCAACATAAGTTTAATCATGAAATATACATGGCACACTTACCTCAAATAGAAATTTGACTAATAAAGATCCGATCATACAAGCGTTCTTTCACCTTTTACTGATAAAAACTTACTTACTGCTATACAGTCTTTAGGGGTGTTTTATTTAATTAGAAGAACGACTGCGTTCAATTCGTCTGTAATTTTAAAATAATTTAAGTACTTCTTTTTATTCAAGGATCTTTGTAGCAGACCAATCGAGTTTTTTGAAGCACCGTTATTTCGGTACCTGTATCACTATGTGAGTAGTACTACTTGTATTTTATTTCAAAATCACTAGTGTCCTAAACTAATATTATGAAATTGTTAATTCCAACACAATAAATCAATTAAATCAATGAGCGAATGCCAAACACAAAGTCAAAATCAGAATAAAAATATTACAGGACAACAAAACAATAAGGAGCACCTCAATCGTGATTCCAATTTTTTCTCTTTGACTCCACGGGCGAATGAATATATACATTTTGAAATATTTACATAATGTCCATTCATTTCCATAGACGAAAGGAGGGGATCTCCAACAACACTAGGTTGCAGCACCCACAGCAAAATCCCAAAACACCCATGTAAAACACAGAGCAGACACCCACAGAAAGAGACGCCAGACGGACACTAGGCTTGGTACTTGACCAATCTACAGTCTTGTACCAGCGCATCCTTAATACTTGCACGCTGACTGACTGTGACGACGGGACTCCATGACGGGCCCTGTCCAAACCTCTTTAGAGAAGACAGGGCCCCGACCACCTGTCTTCTCTGAATGTTAGTCGGACTCCTCGGGTGATAACATACATTAGCTCGCTACATCCGGCAGAGCACAAGTCGTATCACGCATGCCCTCTTTTTATATCAATTTACATATTCATCTGTGTTGCTTGGGCCCCTGCGTCTTGCGGTCTTGTTTGTGTGTGGTCATCTGACAGTGAGGAGGTTGTTTTACACCACAATTGTACGTTCTTCGAGACCTCTGGGTAATCGGAATAGTGGGAGGGTTGTGCGCACGTAATCCAGGATAACCACACCGTCTGCTACTGACGAGGCAGATGGCCGTCCTAAGTCGGCACCGTTTGCCCATTGGTCTCGTTGGTTTATGTGTAGTCATTTGTGTTTTATGTTTTTCTGTGATTTTACGTTCATTGTACTACTGCGTCTCTTTCTGTGCGTGTCATTTTTGTGTTTTACAGTGGGTGTTTTGGGAGGTTGCTGTTGATGCTGCAACTAGGTGTTGTTGGAGATCCCCTCCTTTTTTTAAGAGTGAAACACTGGAATATAAATATACATGTACACATGTATATAATAACCGTCTTTACAGAATATGATTACGCTGTGATAACCTACAATAGATCCAAGAACTATGTCTCTCGTAATGCGCTTACGCGCACTATGGATTACAATTCCTGGATCATTTGTAGGTTATCACAATTCCAAAAGACAGTTATTGTAAAAATAAGTCAGGTTAAGCAATTTTCGAATTGTATATCGTCGTCATATGTGCTTTGGATAGGCTTTGGACCAATTAAAATGCATGAAACAAAATGAATGAATTAGAATTTAGAGTTTCCCATAGTAATATACTGTATACGCAAAAACTTTGCCTGAGACACTAATTTTCCTTATATTGGCGAGTATATTCTTAACGCGAAAATCTTCGAAAAAAAAGTCCAGATACATTTGCAGCAATGATCAGACATGCACGTTTTGGGTCCTTAACCCTCGTCAGAGATCCTCAATCTTAACGATGACATATGGCCAAAGAGTATGAAAGTTATGTCCAAAAATACCGACAGACGTAGCAGGATTGGTGACATCTACATGACCCACTTTTCAGAAATTTCGAGAAATGTTTGTGAACAGTAATTTTTGAATGCGTTTGAAGAAGCGAACAACCGAAGCTGATCGGATTTACTATACTTGACTTATCAATTAGATAGATGTTATAACATCATAAGACATAAGAAAATGACAAGAAATATATATTGATGCCTGTTTTTTCTTATCTTCTTTTCAAATCGCAAAAATAAGTAATCGCAAAAATAACGACATTTTGTTTTGCACTTGATACTCGCGAAAAAGTTTTGTTAATACACTGTAAGTTATTTTGGAAACACCATTTATGGACCTAAATATCTAAATTGTGAATGGAGAGACAGAAGGCGTACAAAATACAGTCCGTGCTCTGTCGGCTGTAGCGAGCTCAGGCATGTTATCACCCGAGGCGTCCGACTGTGATTCAGAGAGGATCATATCCACGGTATAAAACGTGTTTGATAATTCTAAAACAATTTTGATGTTAATTCTGTTAAATTTGATCCTTCTTATCTTGTTAATTATGTCTCCTTAAAATGCAGGTTGTGAAATACCCAAAGTAATATACTCTACTGCTTGTATGGTTCCAAATTTCAAAAAAAGTTTACAATAATTTGGGTAAAATTTCCTGATTTTTTTTTACTAGTTTGTGAAAGGGAAAAGCTTGACCTAAAAGTATATTCGTAATTTGTAAATTTAACTATGAAAATCCAAAACATCAATGCATGAGGATGAGCTGTGAAATGTAGTCTAACGGTAATTTAGGAACATCACCGTCAAGCTAGGGAAAATTGACTATGTTTAATCCTAAATCATCTCTTTTGTCATACACACTTGCATGAATCTCTCCATTAACAATTTTGATATTTAGGTCCAAAAATGGTGTTTTTGTGTTTGTAACGTTTGCCTTGCTTAATGTTTACACTTTTCAAAAACAGGATTGTCGATAGTTAGAATTTCATCCAGGTACCTAGAGATACCAATGAAACATTTCACATTATCATGTTTTCTTTGCTTTTAAAGGTTTTGGATAAATTCTTTTTCATACGTGTATAAAAATAAATCTGCAACAAGAGGCGCACAGTTAGTACCCATTGGGATCGCTACAACTTGCTTGTAGAGATTCTCAACAAATCTAATATAAATGTTGTTCAAGAGGAAGGACAAGGTAAAATACAGGTCACTACATGTCCATGATTTGAAAGAAACCCTTTGATTCAGATGTACAAATAGAAGGTTCCCCTCTCGATTAAAGTACTGTTTAATGAGTTTGGACATCTGATCATTAATTTTGTCGTGAGGAAGCATGCTGTAAATATTTGAAAAGTCGCATGCAGGAATCGTACTGGCATGAAAATTTCTAGATTTTGTTTTGTTAATCACATCCCCTGAATTTTGAATAGACCAAAATAAGTTTACATCATTCCTGTTTAGAACAGTTTAATAATATTTTGCTAAGTGTTCCTTTATCGCCATGAGTGCTGACGTCAGATTTCTAGACAAAATTGTAGTTGAGCAGTTGCCCGAATTAAGTTTGTAAGGAGACTTGTGCAGTTTGGTATGCAGTAAATTGTAGAAAGATCCAATTTAGAAATAGGGATGTTGAATCGAATGTTTGAAGAAACGATCGACCGAAGTTGATCGAACTTGGCTACATGTGCCCTCGGGGACTCCTGGTCCAACAGTAGTGACCCTCTCCAAGTAGTACAAATGTTCAATGTCTTCAAATTCAATATCATCATTTACGAACAGAAGCTTGCAGCATGTTTGTAATACATGTATGTATACTCAATGCATTTCATCAGTGATAACCAGGCCGAAAAAAAAACGAAATACGAAAACTTGATAATATTAAAAGTAAAGGTCTAAACTTAACCTAAACTTACAAATGATCCTGTTGTGTAATGCAATGTAATTGCATAGGTTTAAATTCAAAAAATTAAACCAGATGGCGCGACTGAAATGAATTTTAAAAATCACTTTAGCTGGAAGCATCACTAATGGGGATCTACTATCCGAAACACGTGTCTGATGCATTAATTGGTTCAAGAAGGTAAAGAATTGGAACACTCGTATTACTGCTTTGGGCAGAGCTATGTCATCAGGGAGATAAATGTACCCCTTAGTTTGAGTGAAATTTATATAATTTAGTTTGTAATGGAGAATTTAGAAATACATTTCAAATTAGGTGCCGAAATACTGTGATACTAGGCGAATATTTTCTCGGGGAATACTCCATCAGCAGAGATACTAAGCTAGTGGTTGAAATTTTCAGTATCGAAATATATGTTCTACTATAAGATTTCAGTGCACCATGTGCATTTCAACAAGTTATGTCTTATCAGATTAATAATCAATCTCATGAGACTGATTGATATTTTATTATTAATCAGATAAATAATTCAAATATAATGAGATAAATCATTAATAAATATCGTTAACAGAGCATTTGTACTCAAAAATGTAATTATGATATTAGTACATTTTGGAATCTACTTATTGAACCGATGAGAAATTAAAGCATATACAGATGTTTCTTTTCGCTCACTGCCAACTTGATTTACCTTTTGTATTATCATTCCTTGGTTTCTGAATTGATAGCACACTTTAGATCTAGATATAAAAAAAATCCAAACTGAAGAATAATGATCTTCAAAATATATTTATCCTTTTTAATTATTTTTTGAAGATTTTGTTTCTCCTGATGTTGATTGCCTTCAGCGCATTCGTCATGACTAGTGTAGACGACTACTACTACAGGAGGCCAATTGCCAGAGTGTGGGAGTACTACATTTACATATGGGCAGCGGGTGATCTCATTGAAGAAATAAGAAACGGATTGGTAAATGACAGTATCTTTACTTTATATTTACTTACGGTATATTTACAGTGTCTGCTCTGTGTTCATGCATTGGATGTTTTGCTGGAAGCTGGAAGCATCACTGATGAGAATTTGATATTCGAAACACGTGTCTGGTGCACGGAAATTGGTTTGGAATTTTCTTCAAGAAGGTATAGAGTTGGAACCCATCGACATTATTAATATAAACACTTATTTCATTTTGCAGTGTGGAGCAGTTAAAATCGTTCCCCGTGACCTGATGTTTGTCAAGTGTATGACTTAAGTGCATTGGGTGTTTTGGGGTTTGCTGTGGGTGCTGCAGCCTGGTGATGTTGGAGAACCCCTCCTTTCTTTTACTTCTTTCCAGCTCTGTCACCGGAAAGAAGCTTTGTTTTGGCCTTTTGTTAATGTGGAAACTAGCCATTTGACCGATAAATATCATCGAAATTAAAGTAGTTAAACATCTTAGCACCATCCCTCCAATGCTATTTTGAACATAGATTTTATTTGGACATGCTACTGAATCGACCCTTAAAAACTTTGGAGCCCCGCGCTATCTGTAATGTAAATTTTAAAAAATTAAAGAGGGCGCTAATTAAATGATTTTTGGTGGCTCCGCTGGAAGCATCACTGATGAGACACGTATCTGGTACATGGAAATTGGTTTAGAATTTTCATCAAGAAGGAATAGAGTTGGAACCCTTCGACATTAGAGAGGTTGAGCAAACCGAACTTGTACGTGTACGTGAACGCGTACGTCAAAAGGTGTTTATGACGTCATCACATTTTGCGTTCCACGCACCAGTGTTACACGTTACACGTTCGGTAAAACGTGCAAAGCGGTACTATGATTACTTGTACATTTTATAAGCAGCTGAATGCAGATAACCTATGAAAACCTATTTTCAGTTTATTCTGGAACGTATGTACTTTCTGAATATTAGAAGGAATTGCAGATAAAATGTATCATATTTAAAAAAGGACCCTCAAAGATGACCCAAAATTTTATTCTTGAAGTTTAATTTTTATGTTATGATCATCCGATTACTTGGAATAGAAAAATTAATTCACAGTCTTTGCTGAATGCCCCTCACCTTTAGAATCTAGACGCCAAGTTTTTGGCGAATACGCAGTTGTAAACAAAGGATAAATTACGTCACAAAAACGTATATACGATTTACACGAACCAGTACGCGTTGTGACATCTGCTCAACCGCATAACGCCAACGTGTAAACAGATAACGTGTAAATATACTTACAAGTTCTCGTACACGTACAAGTTGGGTTTGCTCAACCTTTCTAATATTGATGTGGGTGCTGCAAACGCGTGGTGTTTGAGATACCCTCCTTTCTTTTACTCAAACCTTTAGTTTGCCTGTATATGAAAGGAGATATTCGAAAGAACTCGGTTGCAGCACTCAGCACAAAAGAAAGAAAGACATCGAAACACCCCAATGCGAAAAAGAATGTACAAGCATATCTAGAGACTTAATTAAAACAAGACAAAAAAAAACTAAAGATGCCACATCGAAACATTAAGGACAAAAGACTACCCGTAAATCCAGGAGACAAATGAATAACTTGTCCAGCGAGACCAATGGATAACTTGGAAGAAGAACTCCGCCTTGTTTTTAGACATAAAAGCAATACGTAAAGGGACATTTGAATAGGCTTTAATCTTCATATTTAAATTTAGTCCAGAAAAACTGTGATATTGTGATATTTTTGAATATCTTTAAACTGTGCTACATGTAGTTAACGCGGTACAACTTTTAAGCACCACCTTCAACTTATATTGAACTCTGGAGAGTGTTCATTGGATTAAGCTGTCTATCGCATTTCCATGAAGCTGCGTTATTGTCTCCGCCTCTTTATCCTATTTTCTTTTCTCGCAAGAAAGCTCTTTTTTAAATTTTTCATAGATCTGTTAGCCTTTTGATTATGAATTATGGAATCTATTTTTATGCTGTGATTATGCCTACATTGGACGGTCGTCTGCTATGTTAGTGGCAAATGGTGTGGCTTTCCGGATCTGCCATTTGTTCGGTTGGTTTTAACTTTTTCGTCACAATCATTTTATACATAAATACATTTGGTATAAAGCATGAAGTATGAACCATCCAACCAAAGATTGTAAGCTATATCTTCCCAAATGGAAGTAAACGGATGTGACAATTCTACCGTGGTGGAGATTTTTGTTTGTTTGCTTTGGTTTCTGTTTTATCTTAATTTTTTATGCCTTCGGTTAATGATTTTCTGAATTGACGACTTTGTGCTGTATATAAAGGTATGGTCATTATCCATAATTGTCGTGAAAAAGATAAGAAAAAAGCTCAAATTTTGTATAATTCTTTTCCCATGCATAAATTCTTCTCCCATTTGTCCGTTACCCAGCGGTTTCATTGTTGTGTATATTCTGACATGGTCGCCGTAGCACTTATTATATAGATATAAACTCAGACAGTGTAATGCATGTATTTTATATGATTTTTTTCGTGCATGAAAATCGACGGCGGGTGCGGCTAGTCAACAGGGGATGCTTACTCCTCCCGGGCACCTGGTCCCACCTCTAGCTTGCTAGGTGTCCGTCGATGATCAATTTGGTGCTCTATTGTGAGTGCTGTTGAAATTATGGTCAGGATCTTCTTTAACTCATTATACTCCTTACTGTTAAATCAAAATACAAACAAGACAGCTAAATGCAGGCACATTATAATCAAGTGAGCAAATATAATCCCTCACATCTGTAATTTGAGCAATTATAATCTATTAAAATGAAGCTATTCTCCACATATTGATGAAATCACACTGTGTGCCTGAATTGATTAGTTCATAATCTATGTGCTATATCAAACACATACATTATATACATAAAAAGTACATGTCCAGGGCAAGCATAGTATGAAAATACGTAGGTTTTAAAGGGAAGCATATAGCCCATCCCAATTTCTGTTTTAGTGTTACCCGAAGACTAAACCACCGATTGATAAAAATAATTGTTTGTAAAATTCATTCCATATTTAATATGAAACGGCTTTAAATATGATAAGTGAGTTAAAGCGACGATAAATTTACCATGGATATTGCTTGTTTCAGGGAATATTTATTACCGGTGGAAAGACGCATAGAGGATATTTTTCTAGAGCAAAAAGATATTTGTATGACTTTTGGAATGCAGTGGACATACTTTCCTATCTATTACTTATCCTGGCTTTGTTTACGAGACATCTTTGGGAGCCTGAACCCTTCACCATAGCCCGTCGGATGTTCTCAGTTTCCCTTTTATTGATGTACCTGCGTTACCTTCAAGTCTTTCTGATGAGTCGTCGTCTTGGTCCTAAACTCATCATGATTAAAGAAATGGTAAAATATTTTCATATTTTTAGATGAATGTCTTAACGATAAAGATATGCTCATCATTCTCGTGCATTTTATCAAAACCAATAAAAGACGAAGAGATCATCTCTTCCTATAGTCGTCATCAAAGAGCACTATAGGCGTGACAACTACTCCAATACAAAGTGAAGTGGTTATCTATGTTAAACATTAAGATATCAAGAGTCGAAAACTTCACCAGCAACATTTTCAACCGTAGATTCAAGTTTATCGGTGTACTAATTCTCTGTAAGGACCAAAAAATTCCATAGGACTCTGGCACGGTATGTCACAGATTTTGAAGATTTTTGGTAAAGGACCTAGGTATGAATCACCTAGATGAAGATTTGCTTCATTTTTGCAATTTAAGATTCAGTTGCCATGGTAACCATGTCTGACTTTTTTCAGAACTTTCAAAATATTGAAAATAAAGCATTTTCATAAGACCCGTTTCCATGGAAACGGGTGTAGTTGTCAACTGTAAATTTCAAATCATTGTATCATTCTATGTGTGAATGTGTTAAAAGAAATGCGCTCCATCAATCTAAGCACTTCATATACATTTTAAGTGGTCTCGGAGATGGTCAAAACAAGCTGAGAAAGGGGCATATTTAATACTTGAAAAGTGCCCATTTTTGCCTGAATTTGTTTACTTTACAGCATATTATATAAGATCAGCAGGCCTATCTGGAGTTCAGGTGCATTTCATCTAAAAAGTATCACCCTTGTACTTAAAAGAAAATGAAAAAATTAGAGTGGGAAAACATTTCTTATTTTAACTGAAAAGAACATAAAAAAAAACCTTTACTATGGCAATATTTCTTTCTATATATTTCTATACATGGAGTATATTTTGCTCTGTTTCTAATTGTTTTTAAATTAACAATACAGATAAAACACAATGAGTGTATCAATTATAGACATTTCAATAAGAATGTTTTCAATGTCAGTCGGTTTTGTGTCAAGGTCACTGTTTGGTAAATACCCAATTTTTACAAAGATAATGTGATGTTTAGCTCGAATGCACTTTAGCGCAAAAGAGCTATCGCAATACCCCCGGCGTCGACCGAACTAGATGATAAGGTAAATGTAAAAATCACACAATTACACTGTACCTTTCCTATATTCATATTCTGTTGGTTCCTTTTGTTGTTACATGTAATGTTTATACTTTGTTTAATATTACCAGATCGAGATGTAGCCCCTTGGGTTTGGATCTTATAATTATTTCAAATGATTTGTATCTTTTAATTATTTCAAATGATAAGGCAAATGTTGAGATGATAAGGTAAATGTTTAGATGAAAAGGTAAATGTTAAGATATAAATATTTTGCCTATAATGGCTAATATCGAGCAAAGTATAAATGCTACATGTTACAAACTTACATGTTTGATGTATCTTTGATCAAACTTTCATAAAACGAACTTGACCTACTTTTTCCGCGTCGGTGATTTTGCCTTTAATTTTGCCATATAGTGTTGGGATTCCTTACGGAGGGCAAATGTAGCAAAGCTCTATCAACTTCGGTCAATCGATTCTTCAACGCATTCAAAAATTTTTATCAAAATTTCTTGGAATTTCTGAAACATGGGTCCTGTAGCATCATATCCAATCCCATCCTGCTACGTCTTTCGGTAATTTTTGGACGTAATAATTTTCAAACTCTCTGGCCATATTATATTCTTTAGATTGAGGATCACTGACGAGGATTAAGTACCCGAAACGTGGATGTCTGTTCCACGCTGCAAATTTATCTGTTCTTAATAGATGCTATTGAATTTGAAGACATTGATATTCTCATCATTTAAGTCATACTGCACAAAACTGATGAGACGTTGCAGTAGGACAATGCCTTATACGAACGTCCATATAGTTGATATATCTGAAAAGTCTATTCTTTAGTTTTTGCAAACACTTCAAGAGTTCTACAAGGTCGAGAACTTTTCTGTCGTCGAAAAACTATTGAAGTGTTTGAAAAAAAAACTATGTATTTTTCATATACTTAGACGATATGTATGTATTTATTAGACATTGCCATACAGCAATGGCTCATTTATTTTGTAAAATGTAACTTAGATCCCCTCCTTTGTTTTAGAAAATGAAAAAAAAAACAAATGAGCTTAAAATGCATCAAAGATGCAAAGTGCCCAGTTGCAAAACTTGAATGTAAGTATGAATATGCAGACTTAAGATATACATGAATTTGATATGGTCTCAAGAGATTGCTAGCACGTTTCAGGTTGATACGCATTTATATTTAATTTAGAAATCATTTACAAATTACCTGTGTCCTATGAATTTTGACCCCCAAATCAATAGCAATAAATCTTGAATCATGGGAAACATTTCTTGCAAGTTTCATTATCAAAACTGGTGAAATAAACATATGATCCAGAAACCATTTTCAATTATCAGAGCCCTATGACATTGGCCTTTAACCTTTTTACCCCAAAATTAATAATGGTCAGTCGTCTTTTATTCATGGAAAACATTTTTAGTAAATTTCATGATTATAAGTGCATAACAGGCTCAAATATTGTTCAGAAACCATGTGAGCTTGATCTTTTTACCCCAAAATCAATAGGGGTTAGCCTTGATTGAAGGGAAACATTTCTGGCAAGTTCATAATCATAGGTGCAATACATATTCAAATATGACCAAGAAACATTCATCTGAGTCTTCTAATTTTGATCTTTTGACCTCTAGATCATCATTGGTCATCTTTGATTCATGGAAAAACATTAAGGTAAACATTTGTGTTTCATAATCATAGGTACAATACTTGCTCAAATATTGCCCAGAAACCTTTCTCAATCATTAGAGTCCTGTGACCTTGACCTTTGACTTTTTGACCCAAAAAGGGGTAATCCTTGATTGATTGGAAACATTTCTTGCAAGTTTCAGGATCATAGGTGCAATATAGGCTGTAATATGGTCCGCGAACCATTTTTGATAATCAGAGTCTTAAGATCTTGACCTTGGACCTTTTGACCCCAAAACAATAGGGGTCTTCCTTGATTCCTGGTGAGTAGGCGTATGGAGTTTCATTGCACAAGCATGTATCATACTTGACTTATAGACTGGAAACCAATTTTTTGACGCCAGTACGTCCGTCTCTGACCATTCTTGCGCATCTACTATTTCAGCACTCATTTAGCTAGAATTTTAAAGATATTTAAATTTATCATGGTCAATGTATCATTTCATACTCTATTTAGACTTAAATTCATTAGATAACTTCGGAGCTTGAAGTCAAAGAAACCACAGAGACAAATAACTCAGCATCCTATTTGGACATAATGTTGTCCTACGACACTGATGGTCACATGAACACCTCACTCTATTACAAACGTGACGACTTCAATTTCAGCATTACAAACTTTCCTTTTCTGAGTAGCAACATCCCTTCATCGCCTGCTTATGGCGTGTTCATATCTCAGTTGATACGCTATGCCAGAGCAAGTACCAAATATACGGATTTTGTTCTGAGAGCTAGGCGTCTTTCAGATAAGCTTCTCAGTCAGGGATATGTTTGTGACCGACTAACATCGTCACTGAGGAAGTTCTACGGTCGATATGGGGAACTCGTCATACACTATGATGTTCCACTCTCAAGAATGGTGGATGATATTCTGTCATAGACCATTTGAACCATCCAACCAAAGATTGTACTCTATATCTTCCTAAATGGAAGTAACCGGATGTGACAGTTCTACCGAAATGAAGCGACGGGTGTTGCATGCAAGCAGGAGATGCTTACTCTTCCTGGGCACCTGGTTTCACTCCCATATCGGGAGTTCGCTTCTTTTCATATGGTGGAGGTTTTTGTTTGTTTGCTTTGGTTCCTGTTTTGTCCTGATTTTGTATGCCTTCGGTTTCTGATTTTTGAATTATCGATTTTGTGCTGTATACAGGGATATGGTCATTATCCATATTTGTCATTACAGCAGACAAGTTTGAAAATTTGATCTAAACTGAATGAAATATGCCTAAGAAAATGCTTTCGGTAATTTCTATACTAAAGCATGTGTTTTTGAAACCCGAATTCATCCCCTTTTTGTTTCGTTCCGTTTCGTTTTGTTTCGTTTCGCACTTTACAGGGACCCTACTGAAAAATTATAAATTGTCTAAATTCCAACCAAAAACAGGCAAATTTTACCGCTCTGACACTTCTTCAAAAGAACAAAAAATGGCACTGTTTGTGAGCATATGTTCTCTCTTATTTGGACATATACTTTTTCTTCAATATTTTAGAAAGTCTTTCCAAGGAGTACATATTAGTGTGTGTTTGAAAAAATCGTTGAAATTCAGTATCTCTTGAGCAGTTTAATATTTTGGCCTTAACATGGATGATTTTCGTTATTTTTGTGTAAAATCGAGAAAATTTTAAATGATCGGTAAAGTTACTTGCTACTGTAAAACTTTTATCTAATTCAAGATTTATACAAAGTTTTTAATCTTTTCTATTGTAAATGAACAAAGAAATCTAAAATAAAAGCAAATGAGGGCATTTCAACACTTTTTGTATTTTCTTCACAAATGTGCTATTTTTAGCAACAAATGTCCGGAATTTTTACCCAGTTTTTCAAATAAGCGAAAATCTTGATTTTCATCACGGACCTATCAATTTCCTTCATGAAATGATTTATTAACACGAATACTATAATTTCAAATGGTTATCATGCAGTCGTTGAAATTCCTCCATTCAGAAATGACATGAGTTTGGCAACTCGGCTAAAAACTGTCTAAGGAATTACAATACGTTTCGATCCCACGCGGTGATACATAAATGTGCATCTCTTCGATACAAAGCTTGCTTTTTACGGAAACCTAATAAATATTACGTGCCGTCAATTGATAATAAAACGTGTTTCAGTCGCAGTTTCATTTAGTATCACATCTTTTGAATTGCTATATCTCAACAGAACTTGATACGAGTGGTAAATTACGAAATAACGTGACAAAGCGTCATAGATCATCATGGTATTTCAAAATCATGTCAAATCCTGATTGAAATAAGTCCTTGTTTTGACAGTGCACAACAAAACATCTTAAGATCATACTTGAGTGTCACAGAGAGTAGGATAATACCAATGTTATTCTCGTAAGAGTGTATCTTCACATATTGATTTTGTTTAATGGTGGACATCCTAGGGCAACGTTTCTAAATCTTAACCAAGCACGGCTATATCAAAACATTTAATTTCCTCGATCGGACATTGTACATGTAATTGGTGTTGCCATCAAGCAGGAGATGATACTATCACTCGAGACCTGATCTCACTCCCTATGCGGGGCCTCACGCTTGCTAGATAAATTGATTATCTTGTGCTTATTTCTGTTCATGTTGAAATTGAGTTTTACGAGATTGTAAGCTTTTTGGTTTGTTTGATGCGTTTATCCACGATATACATTATCTACAAGAAGGTATAGAGTTGGAACCATTCGACATTATTTAGAACCTTTTACATGACGTCGAGAATGTGTGATACAAATTACTCCTCATTTATTAAGAAGGGATTCGCATCCCCTTCTGCTTCATATCATATGTATTAACTTTACTATTCATCGTTTAAGCTGAAGGATCTGATGTACTTCTTGCTCATAGCCTTTGTTGTCATTATTGGAGTCGGTATATACTACCACGCCAATCTTTACCCAAACCATATCAACCTAGCAGGAGAGGGAAACTGGGATACATGGCACATATGGAAGATACTGTACTATCCTTACTGGCAACTATATGGAGAATCATTCAGTGAATTCCTGGAAGGTAATTCAGACAAAACAAAAAAGTATATTCATCTTACTTGAAGGTTAAATCACCTCAATCAAGTCTTCATCACCTCGGTGTTATATTAAAATGATGTCAGCGTATGACTTTCCTTGCGAAATACAATATAGAGTCTAAGATGTCTAAAGATTTTTACTTATTATCAACTACTAAGCGAAATTTTTAACGGAGAGACGCATACACGCGTGCATGACAGGGTACCTTCAAACGATATTTATATGTCTGAACTCATCTGTAGTAGAAATTTACACATCACACAGAACCTTGTATATCAAGGTTTCCACTTTCATCAGCTACAAAGTGCAGTTTTGTCTTTCTAGAAATTTTAGAAACTAATGAAAAAATACTCTTAGCCTCTTTTGAAATTTGAATCTACACGTGAAACAGAAATATATCTTGTGGAATTTCGAATCTTGCCTTTTATGGTGATATTATCATATTGAAATAGATGTTGTATCGTAATTAAGAGTTGAAAGAATAAGGGCAAGAATAATTCCTGAAATTTTTCAATTATTTCTCGTGCGATGTCCTTTCTTTGAAGGCTTAAGAGACCCTTTTGAGGTTTTTTAATTCACCTGAGCTAAAGGCGCAAATTATCTGTTATCATAGCGAACCATCCGTCGTGTGTCTATCGTACGAGATATCCAGAACCATGTAAGGAATTATGATGAAACGTAGAAGGTATGAGGTACTCATGGTCCCCTTCAGGTGTTGTTTTTTTCCGGATCTGTCATTAGGTGGTGCCAACACATGCAAAAGGGTATCTTCTTTTGACAGACTTTTCTTCAGCACCGAGTTGTGATTTTGTGCATATACTGTTACAGTATATTAGTCTGCATATACTGTATATTGGTCATACATGTATTTAATGACATATACGTGACAAGATCCACATCTCAATATAGAGAACAAAATGGAATATTTTACATACATACAAAATCATATGTTACAAATATTAAAGGAACCAAAGCAAATAAACAAAAAATCTCCATATGAGCAGAAGCGAACTCCCAATGAGGGAATAGTAACAGGTGTCCAAGAAGAGTCAGCATCCCCTAAGTCATTCAATTGAAACTTTTCTGATTTTGCATGGTTTTTTCTTGCGCAAAACAAGAAGGGGTGATTGTCATATATATTGGACTTCTCTAGAACCACTGAAGGAATTTAAATAAAACTTGGTAGGAATAAAATACTAATGGTCTCCTACAAGTGATCTGTCTGGGTCCGTCAATTGATGGCGCCACCACAGGCAAAAGAAGGTCATAGACCTTTAGCTTCCTGGGGGTCCGTCGATGCTCAGTTTGATGCTCCATGGTGAGTATTGTTCAGATTGTCGTCGGGATCCTCTTTATGTTATGGATGTTTTAAAGTGTATAGGTCACTTCTGTCCAGCTTCATCGCCTGATATTTCGCCCGTCTCACACTTTATTTCTATTCGGTTATTTTATGTGTGTGAGAGGTGTTAACTTGTCGATTGTGTATCACAATCACATCTTCCCGGACCTTATTATCATATGAAATCTGCTTTCATGTCAATACTTATATAAGTCCTGCTATCAGCCGATAAACATGTGAGTCGTTTTGAAAACAAGCCTCCATATATTGAATTCTTCTAGATCTTTGGAACATCTTATTCCTTCGTTAAGTACCATTCCTTATTTGGAAATCGTAACAAACAAGTTTAACTATGGAATCTACTTCGATTTCCAAATAAGGAATGATACGTCACGAAAGAAAGCAGATGTTCTCACTATATAAAAGAAAATAGCGACTGGTGTGGTTTTCAATTTTTAAAAGTCTCCAAATTCAATAGCATCATTAAAGAACAGAAACATTTGCAGCATGGACCAGACAAAAGAACACAAATGATTATCGGCGAATAGCGGGATTAATACAGGGAATTGTATCGAAACGAAATCAGATTTCGACTATGAGACTGAATAACTGATGTGTACTTCTCTAATGTTTATTCAGTTGATGCAGGTAATGAAATATCTCGTTATTGTGAAACCGATCGGCTCGCGCTACAGAGAGTTATAGGACACACAATAACACGTGAGACGGGCGAACGATTTGACCTAGGTTCCACTATGAAGCCTAATTTTTGACGCATTTTTCCTGTGTTTTTAGACTTTGTCAATGAAGCAAATTCTTGACTTTTCCTCTTAATGTTTAATCTTATGAACTCTTTTATTGCATATTTGTAATATTAAAGTCGTTGGGTACACCTAAGGAACGTAACTCTAGCCAGCATATATATCCCTCAGAGGTTTCCAAAGCTCAACGTGGTGTAATGTGCTTATATTTGAACAGATTGAAATGAAATTGGTATCTATAGAATCAGAAAGATCTTTTCTGAATGTTTATACCAAAATTTGCGTTTGGTTATGGGCATAATAATTTCTAAAAACCGTCAGGTTTGTAAAACGGCTTACTTTTGCGCGATGCGTAAATTGTCTACATAGCGACGTTACTAACATGCATTCCATTGGGCATCCAGGAAAAAGTTCAATAAGCACTAGTACTTTGCTTTTACAATGAAAGTGTAAATTTCTTTATTATTATAATGATATTATCTTTAAGTTACAACACTTTACCTGTAGTTTCGTGTCAAGAAAAGTGCAAATTATATCGAAAATTTATGAAAAATCTCAATTTGAGGGTAAATGTTAACGAGAAAAGTTATTCGGAGGAAAATATATGAGCGAATGAGTTAGAGAGAAAGCTCTCCTTAATGTAAAAATATTTCTATATTAACAGTGGCCTTATTTGACTCTTAAATCGAGTGAGTTAAAAAAATTAGCTCTAACCTTTTCGCAACGTCAGTTTTACGTCCGCTAAGAAAACGAAAGTATTTTGACAACGTCTGTCTCATCTGGTTTGAACAAGGCTCATTACGAAAAAAAAAAGGTTGAAGTACGAGATTATGACCTGTCATACGACAGGCTATTTCTTGAAAATTAAAAGAATACAAAAATAAAATAAAAAATTAAAAGTGATAGGACAGTCCTCGGCGGCATCTCTGTGTAAAAGCGGAGTGAGTTTACGCTATCTCAAAATAACAGATGAGAGAAAACCAACTTGACTTAGATTCTGGGTCCCTGTGATAAAATTGACATAGATTCTGGGTCCCTTTGATAAAAGAAAACATTGGTAAAGATTGTAAATGATTTTATTTCTTGTTAAATAAATATTTAGACCTTCTGTATTCTATCTTCTTATCCGTTGTAAATATGTACGTATATACATGTACATTCAAAAGCTCACGCCCCAAAGAATTTACGAGCTCCTATTATCGGGTACGAATTATCAAGGATATTAAAGAGTACTTTTGTGATATGAAATTCCTTGCATGGATGAATACGTCAATGTCAATCAATCAATCAAAAACATTGCCGTAAGTTTACATCTATTACAAACTTAATATATCATAATTTAATGCTTTTATAATAAATAATTACAGATCCAGTTCGAGTTTCAGAAAAATAATTGATCTAATTTTAGCAGTTATGACACTTGAACATAGAGATTTTCGACAATTTTACAGTTTTCCATACTTTTCTGAGCAGATCATACAGCTATTGTATTAAAACTTAAATGCCTGTATGATAAATAATAACAGATTCACCTCGAGTTTCAGATAAAATTGCCTATTTTTAGCAGAGTTATGGCCCTTGAACATGGATATTTTCAACAATTTTACAGTTTTCCGGACTTTTTTTCGCATCCTTTGCAGCTATTGAATTGTAACTTGATATATGTCTTTGTAATAAAAAATTACAGATCCAGTTTGAGATTTAGAAAAATCGACCCATTTTTAGCAGGTCATGGCCCTTGAACATAGACATTTTCAACAAATTTACAGTTTTCCATACTTTTAGATCACCTGAGCGAAGCTCAAGTGAGCTATTGTCATAGCGCGCCGTCCGTCGTACGTACGTCCGTCCGTCCGTCCGTCCATCCGTCCGCATTTCATTTCAATTGAAGTACAATTTAGTCCTTAAAAAATATCGGTATACACGAAAAGAGTAACAAATTTGAATGTTAATCCATTTCTAAAGTTATGGAAAAGAAGTTAATTTGAAACCAAAGCCGTATTTACGGAATGACGAAAATAAATAAAGTTGATGCTAAATCCGTTGTTTCGGTATAACAAAAATATTTAGTTAAGTTAAAAAAAATTCTATTTACGGTATAACAGAAAGAAGTAAATTTAAAAATAAATCCGTATTTACGGTATAACGAAAAGAAGTATGTAGTTGAAAATAAATTCGTATTTACGTGTTAGAAAAGAAGTGAATGTTAAACTAAAAGGAATCTGTATTTACGATATCAGAGAAAGAGAGAAGCATAGTTAAAAAGAAATCCGTATTAACGGAACATATGTAAGAAAAGGAAACTTGTAAAGAAATCAGTAGTACATGTAATTGTACGAGAAGAGCAGCAAAATTATAGCAAAGAGCAGGAAATCCGTATTTACGGAATATAAGAAAAGGAGGCATTAAAATTACATTGAAATCCGTCTACTTACGGAATGAAAAAATCCAAAATTTGAATGGATTTCCTTTCTATGGTAAAGGAGTACATGTTCATGCATATAGATCGAATTAACATTATCAGTAACTTTAGATAAAGGAAAGTCAAAATTCGTATTAACGGTACATTTTAAAGAAGAATTATACAGATATCAAAGTCGTACTATTTGTGCGACACACAACAAAGGCCTACATATGACGGTAAAATGACAACAGAATGAGATGGATATGGACATTGCTAAACCATTTTCAAACAAGTTATTTCGGCTTTGATATATGAGCATTTATAACGTAAATGTCAGAGCACACCCGCTTCTTGAAATTGATATGAACTGAACTTAAAACATTGATGTGACGTCATGCCTTTGTTCGAACAGTCCGAAATTTACCTTTGACTGTCCAATATCAAATCTAGGTCGCGTTTAAATTAGAAAAAATATACGCGACCTAGATTAAATATTGGACAGTCACAGGTAAATGTACTTTGACAGCTACAGGACAACCGTTACAATCCTTATTTAGAAATCTCGTGACAAGAATTCCATGTATCGTAGTACTGACTTTTCCAATTTTTGCAATTTTTTCCCGGAGTTGACAAAATCCAGCACAATCTTATATATCTAAAGAATCGGCCGTTGTGTCGAAAATGATAATGTAAGAGGCACTTTAGTTCAGTCCGTTATTTCTTTTTTTTTTTTTTTTTTTTTTTCGGTCTTAATTTTTTCCATCTTATTAATTTTACTTTTAATTAAGATTTTTGCTCGACTTCTTTTAGTCCGAAAAACCTTACCTAAATCCATCCTTTGACGGTTATTTTGACCCAGTCCCCAGACTCAACCCCCCCCCCCCTCCCGGTGCAAATAACCGTCAAAGGCTAGGTTTAGGTCAGGTTTTTCGAACTGGACTCCTTGAAAATATCTTCCTGAATTGTTTCTTTCATTTAACCTTGCACATAGTAAGTTGAACGTCCCAACTGATTTCTTTTCGGTATTTAATTTTATATATATCCAAAGAAGCTCAAACTAGATCGTCATCACGCAAAGTATTCTCGTTGATTTTTTCAAAAAAGTTACATCCAATTTCGTCTCGGTTTACGGAATCTGCGTCATAATTTGTCACAACTTCTTTTAAATTGAAAATTTCATCTCCGTTATCTTCTTTTATAAACGACTCCTTACTGCTAGTAGCAAGAATGTTATATAGAATCTGGAGTGATTACATTTCGTTACAGTAAAGGCAATTTACATAATAAGAACTAAGTCAAAGGTCATGCCACTTTGAATAGTGATCAATGTTTTAAGTACGATATACGCCTCAAATAATTCATTCTTAAAGATATTGGACAGTTTTCGGCCCTGCGGGCCTCAAACTGTCCAATATCTTTAAGAATGAATTGTTTTCGGCGTATATCCAATACATAAATAAATACGTATTAACGGTACATGTGAACTGACTCCGTATTTAAGGTACTGAGAAATATGGTTTTAATGACATTGTCAAAACCCAAAATCCGTCGAATAGCTCAGACTGAATATTTATGATTTGTCGAAGAATCGTATTTTCTCGTTAGAAAGTTCTCTTGTATATTAACTAGAATTTGTAAGCCTTATCGAATGAAATATTTGGATTCTGATTTTGGTTTTACATTAGTCTTTGTGTTTCGTTCACTAATCTTGTTTTCAGATCAAGAGCAGTCTAATTGTACAAGCGATCGGTCAATGTATGAAGTAAGCACTGATCTGGAGCGATGTGCTGAGAAAGATCCTACGGTTCCCATAGTGTCAGCGATCTACATGCTCATCTCAAATCTTCTACTCGTGAACCTTGTCATCGCCATGTTTAGGTAGATATTCAATTTTACAAAATTAATTCATAATAGGATTGAAACTTGCATGTTTACAACCAACCTCTATTTAATCTTATTATATTCATTCAACACAATCGAATTTCATACTATCAACCATAATGAAAACTAAAATACAAGAAGCATGTATTAGAATTCGATCAATATAATATTGTAATAATTGTAGTCTTGATTAATTTATTTCGAAATCGAGTAATGAGACATTATTATTCTGAAATGCGCATACTTGGCACTGAAATACTCACTTTCAGTTTGAAAAATTCTACAATCCCATTGGTATATTTGCTTGTTAGTCCCCTAACGGCAACGCCGAAGGGGACTCTTAGTTTCCTCTCGGTCTGTCTGTCCGTCTGTCCCTCTGTCTGTCCGTCTGTCCGAATATCAGTTTTCCGGACTTTTTTCTGCAACGGATAGAGATATTCAGATGAAATTTGATACACAGCTTGGTCTTGGATAGTTACAGAGCAAGTTCGACTTTCGTCACGCTTGATCCATTTTTCAAGGAGTTATGCCCCTTGATGACTTGGAAAATTCAGTTTTTGTCAGTTTTCCGGACTTTTTTTCTGCAACGGATAGAGATATTCAGATGAAATTTGATACACAGCTTGGTCTTGAATAGTTACAGAGCAAATTTGACTTTCGTCACGTTTGACCCATTTTTCGAGGAGTTATGCCCCTTGATGACTTGGAAAATACAGTTTTTGTCAGTTTTCCGGACTTTTTTCTGCAACGGATGGAGATATTCAGATGAAATTTGATACACAGCTTGGTCTTAGATAGTTACAGAGCAAGTTTGACTTCCGTCACGCTTGACCCATTTTTCAAGGAGTTATGCCCCTTGATGACTTGGAAAATTCAGTTTTTGTCAGTTTTCCGGACTTTTTTCTGCAACGGATGGAGATATTCAGATGAAATTTGATACTCAGCTTGTTCTTGGATAGTTACAGAGCAAGTTCGACTTATGTCACGCTTGACCTATTTTTCGAGGAGTTATGCCCCTTTATGACTTGGAAAATTCAGTTTTTGTCAGTTTTCCAGACTTCTTTCTGCAACAAATAGAGATATTCAGGTGAAATTTGATACTCAGCTTTGTCGTGGATAGTTACAGAACAAGTGCAACTTTCGTCACGCTTGACCTCTTTTTCGAATCGATAAAGCAGATAAAACCTCAGAACTGAGCTGCACAGACAGTAAGTTTAATTTAAACTCATATATGTTTAATTGAAGAGTAATTCATAGGCAGAGTTGCAGGACATGAATATATGCCGCCGGTAGGGGACTATATCGCTCAGCGATCATAACATTTTTAACTGTTAGTCCTCGACGTAAACGTTCTCCTTGTTTCAGTCTGTCAACACTTGACTTAGAATATATTTGTAATTTCTCTGTCTCCAAATTGAGGTATTTTTCGTGTGTCAAAAAGTTCACATTTGCCCTCGCTAAAAGTCATCAAAGGTCAAATCTTTGAATACTTATAGCTCCTAAACTAACCGTCCGATTTGTACGAAATTTGTTTCAAATTGTTTTATTGTAAAATTTGCAAACTATTTTATGCTTTCATACTCGATAAAATATTTATGGTCATCGTGCTATTCCGAGTAGAAATGGAATTTTAAGTTTGCAAGGTGCCAATTTCTAAAATTTTTGAGAGTTGAAACTTGGATGGTAGATTACTTATTGGAAGTTGTTAAATGTTGACCTAGTTTCAAGGTCAAATTTTGATTCTCAAGGGCACAAAAAACTTTTGTCTATTTAACAAAGACTACTTGACCATCAGAGTTCAAACTTCATACATATGATCATTGAACCAAGCCCGTTTACCTTGACCTTAGTGCAAGGTCAAATTCTCATTCTAAAGGTCACAACAAACGTTTGACTAGAAACAAAGACTGTTTGACTTTTAGAATCATTTTTCTACGGAAATATCCCTTGCATCAAGCATTTTCAACTTGATCTTGTCCCAAAGTCATTTGTTCGATTTCAATGTAACAACCGACTTTGGCTGATAAAATCTTAGCTTTGATCAGATTAAGATAAGTTTTGAAGTAAAACCTTTTATCCGTGACCTTGGTTCAAGGTCAAATATTCATTCTCAAGGTCATAACAAACATTAACTTATTGAATACAGTTTTTGTCATATGCAATTTACTTGTAGAATACAGTTTTTGTCATATATATCATTGCCGGTTCGTTCAGGTGCTCCACAAAACCTCTTTCCATCTTGCTTACGATAATATTAACTCGCATCAAGCAAGATATTTAAACAAACTGCCAGACTGCATATTCCAGAAATGGAATCAATAAGATGTGGATCCTTCAGAATTCTAATAATATTGAAGGGTTCCAACTCTATACCTTCTTAATGAAAATTCCACGGTACTTTTGAAAAAGGACAAGGGGAGGTGAGGGCCAAACTCAGCCCAATCTCAGAACTGGGACAAACATTGAGCATTTAAAATACAGGGATTGCAGAGTATAAATCAATTTAGAGTTTGAAAATCGGACATCCCGTCGCGATTCTACACTGATTCGGAAACAGGATGGTCAGCTATATGTTACATTGATTTTGACGTCATATGACGTTACGATCACGATGTAATTTTACGTTGTCTGTAGGTAACTTGCTGCTATATTCTACTACCATTTAGGCTACTTTATTTGCATGAGTTTTTGTCGTCAAACTTATTTTAATGATGAGTTTTGAAGCTGCGACTTGTTAAGAAATAGGAGGAAATGATAGTTGATTGTGTTCATATGTTATCAATATTATACAATTAATGACCTTACATGTAGCAGTATAGCAACCCGAAGGATATGTTATTCACCGAGGCCGCAGGCCGAGGTGAATAACATATGCTGAGGGTTGATTTACTGCTATATCTACCGAACACAAGGTCGTTAATTATTTTATTGTATGATCATGAAATACAACGATTAGCTTGATAGCATCCATTGCTGTAAGGAATTCATAAGTATTCTTTGATGACGCGAAATATATGCATATGCTGCTACTATTATGACGTCATAACTACAACGCCAATTTTAGAAAGATACTGGGGAAAATATGAGAGTTGTTCTAAATTTAGATCTGTGGAGGTGATTATAGCGATATATTCAGAAGCTCCAGACATGTTATCAGCCAATCAGTGATGGGCATATTTTCCAGTCATACAATAAAACGATATAATACATGTATATATACATGTACATGTATGTACTTGTACTTGGTAGATTTCAATATAATATGATAAAGGGTAATTGGGGCACCCCTTTATTGACTTTTTGAAATCTTATGATAAATGGCATATTAATGTTATATATTTATATGATACTTTTCACCAAGGCATTAAAAAAAGTATGGGTATTTCTGATAGCTAAGAAGACCCTAATATAGCCCCCTCCCCCTTTTCCCGTGTTAACTCTTTTTTTTTTTTTTTTTTTTTTTTTTTTTTGTCACATTCGATTCATCTGCCTCTTTTGGTTGTCAACATTCCCTTTTCAGATAGAAATAAAACATCCTCTAGATCGCTACTGCTCGCCATTATCAAGAATTACCACGCAGCCTCAATTTCAATCATATTATCAGCATTAAATCTTTCGACTTCTCCATGCTCTACATAACCATTCAACGCCAACAGCTCAAAAACAGACTGACACTAGGCTTGGTACTTGACCAATCTACAGTCTCGTACCAGCGCATTCTTAAAACTTGCACTCTGACTGACTGTGATGACGGGACTCCATGACGGGCCCTGTCCAAACCTCTTTAGAGATGACAGGGCCCCGACCACCTGTCTTCTCTGAATGTCAGTCGGACTCCTCGGTGATAACATACATGAGCTCGCGGCGGCAGAGCACGGATTGTATTACGTACGCCCTCTTTTTATATCCATTTACATTTTCATCTGTGTTGCTTGGGCCCCTGCGTTTTGCAATCTTGTTTGTGTGTGGTCATCTGACAGTGAGGAGGTTGTTTTACACCACAATTGTACGTTCTTCGAGACCTCTGGGTAATCGGAAAAGTGAGAGGGTCGTGCGCACGTAATCCAGGATAACCACACCTTCTGCTATTTCCGTGGCAGTTGGCCGTCCTAAGTCGGCACCGGTTGCCCATTGGTCTCGTTGGATTATGTGTAGTCCTTTGTGTTTAATGTTTCTGTGTTGTGCGTTGACGTTCCTTGTCCCTTATGCGTCTCTTTCTGTGCTTGTCTGCTTTGAGTTTTTAAATTGGATGTTTGGGGTATTGCTGTGGGTGCTGCAGCCTGGTGATGTTGGAGATCCCCTTCTTTGTTTTCTTTCAAAAAATTGGAACAGGACATACAAATACCTTTTCATAGGGCGAGAGGTTCTTATTTCGTGAAGGAAAACTCTGATTCAAACAAAAAGTATACCAAAGACGATATAATCCGGATGCTTGAGTTTTTAATCGACAACATTTTTGTGGTGTTTGAGGAACTGTATTCCAGCAAATATTGGCATCCCTATGGGTACCGATTGCGCCCACTGCTTGCGGACTTATTCATTTATTCATACGAGGCTGACTTCATCCAGGCCTTGCTCTCAAATGGCCGAAAGCACCTCACATCTCATTTCAATTTTACCCTCAGATACATAGATGACGTAATGTCCATCAATAACCGAACTTTAAGGAATATATACATGAATGTTTAACGTCTTCAAATTCATTGGCATCATTTTAGAGCAGATAAATTTACAGCATGGACCAGACATGCATTTTTCAGGCAATAAACCCTCGTCAGTGATCCTCAATCTTAATCTAAATCTAATGTAATATGACCAAAATCTGTGAACTTATGTCAGAAATATACCGAAAGGCATAGCAAAATGGCTGGGATATGAAATCTATCCTCATGAAATAAAAATCAAAGAAACAACCGAAAGCGACATACCCGCTTCGTAATTGGAAATACTTCTAACTTTCGATGCAAACGGTCATTAGAACACCTCACTGTATGACAAGTGCGATGATTTCAGCTTCCACATAACTAACTTCCCTTTCATGAGTAGCAACATTCCGTCTTCTCCTGCTTATGACGTTTCGTTTCTCAGTTCAAACGGTACGCCAGGGCATGCTCTGAATATGAATATTTCATCGTTAGAGCCAGACGGCTGGCAAGTTAGATAATCGTTCAGGGTTGTATTGCACAACGACTGAAATCCTCTTTCAAAAAGTTCTTCAATCGCTACGGGGATATAATAAAAGCATATGAGATCCCCCTTTCTAGATTGATCAGTGACATTCTGGATTGTGATTGAGTGACTGTCATCACCATACAAGAAAGACTTACCTAATGTACATCAATATGTAGATCGAGACAATCACCGAATCTTACAAGTTTCCATGGAGCTGTTGCGACGGGTGTTGCATGCAATCAGGAGACCCTGACTCTCCCCGGGCACCTGATCTCACTTCGGAATGTTATTCATTCCGAAGATCGCAACCTTTCCTATGGAAATTCTAAAGATTTTATTTTGTCTTCTCGACTTTCAGACTGAATAACAGATCGGTACTTCTTAAATGTTTATTCTTCACATAAGTGGTGCTTCTGATTTGAACTTAACATGGTTTAAAGAAAGATAACTTTGTTATTCTCATGCTTTCTTTTCTTTTTTTCTTAGTGGCATGACTTGTCTGTACTTTCACACATGTTGTCATTTTTATTTATAGAAATTTTCTTACTGCAAAATAATTATACAATTTCAATTTGAGATAGTAATTTGAAAAAAGCTCAAAATTGATGGATCATGGAGTTTAAAGCTTTAAAATTTAGGATCACTGATGAGGGTTAAGTACCCGAAACGTGCATGTCTGGTCCACGTTGCCAATTTATTTGTTCTTAAATGATGCTATTCAATTTGAAGACGTTTACATTTCTAAAGCATGAAAGGTATTTATGATATTTTCCTTCTAAATAGTTGATAAATAAACAAAGTCCAAAGTTTGACATCACTCTTTTGAGTGACTTGATGAAGTGATAAAGGTACTAAAGCAGCTATTCTTCTTTTCTATCTTCTTTATTCGGATTTTAACACTTCAGTTGCGAGGAAGGTCTTATAAAGGAGGAATCCGTCTGTTGCTTACAACAGTAGCCATCTAGTTATCATCATTATTCTTATCCCCTAATCGTCCCGTGCACTTTACAAAGCAAATCCGCATCATATGATAAATTAATAGTACCCTGTGAAATAGCATATCAAGATATCAATTGTATTTTTTTTCTGGTTGAAAAGTTCACATATGCCCCGCTAGAGGTAATCAAAGGTCAAATCTTTTAACACTTATACCTCCAAACCTAACCGTACGATTTGAACAAAATTTCAAGTTGAAAATAGAAGTTTAGATTTGAACAATGCCAATTTCTACAGTTTGTGAATTGAAACTTTGATGGTAGGTTACTTTTTAGTAGGCAATTCATTTTGACCTAGTTACAAGGTCAAATGCTCATTTTCAATATAACAACAAACTTTTAACTATAGAACAAAGACTGTTTGATCTCAAGAGTTCATATTTTACACAAACGTCTCTTGCATGAAGCTCTTTCACCTTGACATTGACCCAAGGTCATTTGTTTGATTTCACGGTCACAGTAGACTTTTGATCATTAAATATTTAGCTAGGATCAGACTGAGATCAATCTTGATAAAAATAACCTGCAATTGTTATCTTTTATCTGTTACCTTGGGTCAAGACAAGGTCAAAGAGTCATTATCAAGGTCATAACAAACATTCACTTGTAGAATACTAAATCTTTGTCCTATACTATTCACACAGTTCGTTTTTCTTATTTGGACCTCACATGGTATAACTCTTTTATTCTTATTCTCTGCTTTCGTCTTTAGTAGAATGACTTGCTGTTGTCATTTCCTGTTTAAAGAAACTTTTTTGTTGCCAAATCATTGTGCAATTTCTGTTTAGAGATAATAATTATATAGGATTTTAAGTTGACAGATCATGAAGCTTGAATCTTTCGTATACATAAGCGGTATTTATTATATTTTCATCTATTTTGTTGATAAATAAGACATACGCTCTTTTGACAAATATGGATAATGACCATATCCCTGTATACAGCACAAAATCGATAATTCAAAAATTAGAAACCGGAGGCATACAAAATCAGGACAAAACAGGAACCAAAGCAAACAAACAAAAACCTCCACCATATGAAAAGAAGCGAACTCCCGATATGGGAGTGAGACCAGGTGCCCAGGAAGAGTAAGCATCTCCTGCTTGCATGCAACACCCGCCGCTTCAATTCGGTAGAACTGTCACATTCGGTAAATTCCATTTCGGAAGACATAGAGTACAATCTTTGGTTGGATGACTCATTAATTGAAGTGAATAAGGTACTCAAGAAACTAAAAACTAAATCATTTTTCAATCTTCTTTATTCGGGTTTTAACATTCTAGTTTCAAGTAAGATCTAATAAAGAAGGAATCTGTCTGTTGCTTGCAACTGAAGCCATCTACCTTTTTTTCTTTTTTGAAGTCCAACTTGTCTGTGATTTTTTTTCAGCTACACATTTGACGCTGTCACAGCGAACGCAGAAAAGTTATGGCGCTTCCAAAAGTACGTAGTAATAACGGACTATGAAGAAAAAATACCATCTCCCTTCAATCTTCTATTGCGTCTATACCAAATTCTAAAATGGGCATGGAAGAGGTTCTGCTGCAAAGGCCGGTGCTGCTTCAAAACAAAAGAGAAGAATGAAGAGAAAGGTACGTACAGTCGCTTACGCATTTGTCCCGTCTCAAATGTCTGTTATCCGAAACATTTTTCGCAATGTTTGCAATTTTTACGAATTCTATTTCTGTTTCTCACCTCTTGTGAAATACGGGAAGCAAACACTCAAAAACTTCAACAACGTGATTTTTTTTTATTTTTCTACAAAGGTTATCGTGTCCTATTAAACCAGTGTATGGACGTTCATTTTCCCGATTAAAATACTACATGTTACGTTGGCCGTGTGAAAAATAGAATTATTTCATGGGAACGATATAATATTTCATGGGAAAGAAATAATATTTATTTGGAACGAAATAACATTTCGTGGGAACGATATAATATTTCCTTTGAACGAAATAATATTTCGTTTGAACGAAATAACATTTCGTTTGAACGAAATATTATTTCGAGGGAACGAAATAATATTACGAGGGAAAGAAATGATATTGTGAGGGAATGACATAAGATTACGAGGGAAAGAAATATTTCATGGGAAAGAAATATTATTTCGAGGGAATGAAATCATATTTCGTGGGAAAGAAATATTATTTCGAGGGAACGAAATAATATTTCGTTGGAACGAAAAATATTGCGAGGGACCGAAATAACAATTCGTTGGAACGAAATAATATTTCTTGGGAACAAAATAATATTTCGTTGGAACAAAATAATATTTCGAGAGAACGAAATAATATTTCGAGGGAACGAAATAGTTTATACCTCTGCGCATGCGTACACCTTTCATATTTAAAGATGTTTTTTTATTCTTTTACAAAGGTTATCGTGTCCTATTAAACCAGTGTATGGACGTTCATTTTCCCGATTAAAATACTACATGTTACGTTGGCCGTGTGAAAAATAGAATCATTTCATGGGAACGAAATAATATTTCATGGGAACGAAATAATATTTCTTTGGAACGAAATAACATTTCGTGGGAACGAAATAACATTTCGTGGGAACGAAATAACATTTCGTGGGAACGAAATAATATTTCGTTTGAGCGAAATAATATTTCGTCTGAACGAAATAATATTTCGTTTGAACGAAATATTATTTCGAGGGAACGAAATAATATTTCGTTTGAACGCAATGATATTTCGTTTGAACGAAATAACATTTCGTTTGAACAAAATATTATTTCGAGGGAACGAAATATCATTACGAGAGAAAGAAATGATATTGTGAGGGAATGACATTATATTACGAGGGAAAGAAAAATTTCATGGGAAAGAAATATTATTTCGAGGGAATGAAATCATATTTCGTTGGAACGTAATAATAATTCGAGGGAACGAAATAATAATTCGTTAGAACGAAAAATATTGCGAGGGACCGAAATAACAATTCGTTGGAACGAAATAATATTTCTTGGGAACAAATTAATATTTCTTGGTAACGAAATAATATTTCGTTGGAACGAAATAATATTTCGAGAGAACGAAATAATATTTCGAGGGAACAAAATATTTTATACCTCTGCGCATGCGTACACCTTTCATATTTAAAGATGGATCTTGATCATCATATGTATAATCTATACTTGTGATTGAAAAGCTTCATAAACATGTATGGCATATATATATACAGAGATCTGCACATTCACATAAGGGAGAATTGATTTCGTTTCCACGAAATAATATTTCTTTCCCAAGAAATAATATTTCGTTCCCTTTAAAACTTATATCGTTCCCACGAAATATTATTTCGTACCCACGAAACATTATTTCGTTCTCTCGATATATTATTTCGTTCCCAAGAAATATTATTTCGTTCTTATGAAATATTATTTCGTCCACAATATTATTTCGATCTTACGAAATATTATTTCGTTCCCTCGCAATATTATTTCGTTCCCACGAAATATGATTTGTTCCCATGAAAGACTTTTATTTTTTTTAACACGACCCTTTACGGCCACCGTAACATGTTTACCAAATTAAAGTAATGAAAATATGAAATCTCTATTGCCAACTTTTAATGATAATAAAAGCATTATAAACGCAAGAGTAAATAATGTATACATTGTTTATATGCATAGTAATCTTAAGTGGTCCTCACAAGCAAAGATAATTTAACAATTTTTTTACTTCTCCTTAAAAAGAGCAAAGTTACCAATATATCTTACAATGGTGCAAACTATTTGACCAATAGGATTCTTTGGTAGTTATTTGGACGGATAGTGGCTTGCGTTTAGTCAGAGCGAATTGTGCCCTTGTTTCAGTACTGTTTCATTTGGCCGTCATTATATTGAAACCTTCAATCGAAGGTATATCTCATTACGCCATATCATACGCGATAAATATCGTATAATGACTACATGTATCTATGATCAGCAAATTATATACTGCGTGATATCCCTATTATTATAAAATTATACATATACAACGTCTTTAACTGGTGACTGAGAGACGAGTGTTGACTACCATCACATCAGTGAATTAAAGTCAAACGCAAAGCCCGGAATCCGACTCAAAAATGACAATGAAAAGAATTACAATGTTTTGGAAAAATACATACTTAAATGGATAATTGATTTTTATTATTAAGCTTCAAACGCATATGCATCCTATGTAAAAATATAAACATTCATCTGCTGACTATAAATATCTTCAGTCCTTTGATTTTCTTTTTCTATTCATGTTTATTTCAGACATAAAGAAGGAGAGCAAAAGACAATTCAGACTTCGTTTCCAGAAAATGATTGCATCGGAAATCTCGTCTCTGAAAGACACTAAATTGTAGACTTGTGGAGGCTCTTTTACTGAAAGAGATAGTAGAATCTTGATGTACATACAGATGTACCACTTATTGCTCGATTCTTTAGAGTATAATATCAGTGATTTTCAGTTTAAAACGCCTGAGATGAACGGCGTTGAACTATTTTAGGTACAATCAATATTCTTCATACTTAAATTGAAAATGTTATTCATAAGATAACTTTATTTGATTTAGAGTTTATAGGAGCAGATGAGAGTGTTTCATCTTTCAAAATAGTGATGTTGTTTGTTTGGTAAATTTTGCTTCATATGGATTGATTTCTTTATTTCAACATGTCCATATCATATTCCTATTTTCGATTTTCTCTGACCTGTCGTTGGCAAATTGCTTCCATACCAGCATAAAAAGATCCCAACCAAACATTTATGACCCTTACGTTGCTCGCTCGAAAAAAAAACGTGCTTATAGAGTAGAATAGATGGCTTTCCATTAGCCAAAATTTGCAAGAGCTCCTGATGGCGGCCATATTGTAGTTTAAACTAATAATTTTTCCTATTTTAGGGTAAACTAATAATATTCCTATTTTCGATTTTCTCTGACCTGTCGTTAGCAAATTGCTTCCATATCAGCATAAAAAGATCCCAACCAAACATTTATGACCCTTACGTTGCTTCGATGCATTTAGATACAGTTTATCTCAGCACACAACATGCTTTTCTTGTGAAATCTCAAGTATTTGCATGAAAATATGTATGTTTGATTTTTTTTGTTTGCAAAAGGTAGATATGTTCTTGATTTTATCGATCATGATTGTTTTCATGCTGGCAAATCAAATCATTTTATATTTAGAAGTCTAGGAGTAACAGCAATGATTAAGGAATTAATTAGAAGGTTATATTTTTGTTATTTTGTCAAAGTAATATCGACTTAATCTTTAGGTTTTAATCCAGAGACGAGACTTTCGAATACGAACTGTCTAAATGTGTTTGTTTTCTCTAGGAAGGTTAACAGTGATTTCAGAACATCTTTAAATTGAAATACAAAAATATGGGGAAAGTATGAATTCAAAACTTGAACTTTGAAATCCCCGAATAATTCTTAAACAATATTGCAATGGAATGCATTCTAAAAACGTATTCCAGAAAACGTATTCCATAATTTAAGTGACATTTCTTTACGTTTATGAAGCAAATGGTTTCAGTGGTAGGTAAAGCGATTTCAATGAGAAGTAATCAGATAACTAAATTACTTTCATTTAAAAATGATAAATTCGAGAGATTTTCTAACCGTGCAAAGGAAAGACCCAAGAATGTATTACATAAGATAACAACGCTTCTTTTGTCAATGCAGGTTGTTTTTAATTTTTGCATTTAAGCCTTTGAATTTGCTTTATTTGGAGTGTTTTATTGTTTGGAGTATGTGTTTCGCAACGTGATACGATATCTTAAATCAATATAAATACTTCCTTTGTATTTCTGTTTTCTTACATTTTCATTTTTTCTATTTTGCAGACTTATTTATTGCATATTTGTCACTTTGTGCTATATTTTATCCCTAAATTATATTTTTTTTTTTCAAATTTTCATGAATTTTTAAAAAATGATTTATATTCATATGGACCAAAAGATTACGGGCTTAAATCCTGGCACTGCAATGTATGCATAACGAGAGCGAGTATGGGTAACAGGTGAGCGCTGTGCCCCCTGGGGCTCTTATTTGTGCGTTTAAGCCTTTTTGTTTTACTTTAATTTGTTTTGTTTTTTTGTTTTTTTTTTTTTTGCTGTTACAATAATGGGTTTCTCAGCGTGATGATATAATTTAAATCAATATCGATCCTTTCTTTGTGTGTATATTCCTCATTCATTCCACGGATAGGAACGAAATAGTATGCAATCTGTTTGTCGTTCGATAGATCTCGAAAATGGATGAAAAATCAACCAGACAGAAAATCAAAGTATTCCTTTTTTGTGATAATTATTGATTATTACATGAAATTTAACTGCTCACACATTGAGCTTTTATTTCGTGAATGTTTGACTGAAGTGCATATCAAATGAAGAAAGCCAGACAAAGACAGATGCGTCGATCTATATTTTCATTCCTCAATTGATCAATTATTGACATATCTTATATGTTCATGATTTTAAGCTTTTAAAGTTTATTGTTATCATTTTAAATGTATTAACTAGGAAACATTGTGATTATTCAATAGTGTTTGTCATTCAATTATCAGCTTTTCCTTCTTGACTGGTCAATTTCGTTTTGGCTTGATCTCGTGATGACGTGTTTACATATTTTGTGAGGGTAATGAAGGCATTTAATTGTCGATGACAAAATTATCATTTACATATATGTAAGTAAGACGAGATGCTTACCTCTTCTGAACCCCTGTCTTGCTTTTTGGAGGGGAGTGGAGGTGGAAAAAGGGGGGGGGGTAGTTATCGTCACTTCTATTCATGTGATTGATTTCTCTTCTGTTGTGTTTAATTTTAGTTTTTCTTATGTTTTAATAAATAAAAACTCTTTACAATATCTGTTTATTTTATGTATTCGCACCACAGACGTTTTTTTTTTGTATTTTCAATAATATACGTACAAATATTACCCAGCTGTGGGGAGAGATGAAGAATTTATCAACAAAGAAATATCCTGTCGCCCAAGGTCGAAACCCGAAACAGGCGACAGGATTTTCCGGGGTTGAACCAATCCTCATTTCTCTTTTCAAGCTAGGCAATGAATTGTTTAGCTGAACAAACATCATCCCTTCGGCAGTCACTGTCATAAGAGAGTCAACTCTAACTTAATGTAATAATAATCTGGAGGTAGACATGAGATCTGCTCCCGCAGATTCGTGGCTTCTCTAGACAAATCATACTTCTTTATTCGTCGTATCAATTATAAAAGGCATAATATTTTCAATTGTGCCATAACATACTTCAGCCGCTGCCATGCGATGACAAACATGGATAATGTTCGTATCTCAATATACAACACAAAAATCACAAAAATTCAGAAAATCACCAACCGAAGGCATACAAAGTCAGGATAAAACAGGAACCACAGCAAAGCAAACATACAAAAACCTCCACCACATGAACAGAAGCGAACTCCTAACCATTGACGTTGAAAAGGCCGTCCTAAGTCGGCACCGATCGCCCATTGGTCTCGTTGGTTTATTTGTAGTTATTTGTGTTTGAAGTTACTCGTGATTTGACGTTCCTTGTACCATTGCATCCTTTTCTGTGCGTGTCTACTTTAATGTCTTTATAGTTGGTGTTTTTGGAGGATGCTGTTGGAGCTTCAACTAGGTGCTATTGGAGGTCCCCTCCTTTCTCCTAGTATGGGAGTGAGACCAGGTGCCCAGGAATAGTCAACATCTCCTGCTTGCATACAACTCCCGTCATTTCAATTCCGAAGAATTGTCACATCCATTTGTCCCCTTTCGGAAGATGCAAGAAAGGAGGGAATTTCTAACAAAACTCGGTTGCAGCACCAACAGCAACACACCAAACACCCCAAGCGAAACACAGAAAAGACACATACAGCAAGAGGCAAGGAACAACAAACGAGACATCAAACATCGTTCTGCCAGCTGTAGCGAGCTCATGCATGTACTGTATTATGCATGCCCTCTTTTTATATCCATTTACATATTCATATGTGTTTCTGTGTTTCTTGGGCCTCTACGTTTCGCGGTCTTGTTTGTGTGATGTCATCTTACAGTGAGGAGGCAGTTTTACACCACAACACCACAATTGTACGTCCTTTGGGTAATTGGAGAAGTGAGAGGGTTGTGCGCACGTAATCAAGGATAACCACACCATTTGCTACTTGCGTGACAAATGGCCGTCCAAATTCGGCACCGGTTGCCAATTGGTCTCGTCGGTTTATGTGTAGTCTTTTGTGTTTGATGATTACATGTCTGGTGTCTCTTTTCCATCTCGTACTGTACTCATCTTTTGTGTTTTTGCATCGGGTATTTTGGTGTTCTGCTGCTGAAGCTGCAACGGGGTCTTGTTGGAGATCTCCTCCCTTATGTTATCAACCGAGGAGTCCGACCGACATTCAGAGAGGACAGGTGGTCGGGGTCCTGTCTTCTCTAAAGAGGTTTGGACAGGGCCCGTCATGGAGTCCCGTCGTCAAAGTCGGTCAGATTGCAAGTCTTAAGGATGCGCTGGTACAAGACTGTAGATTTGCCGAGTGTCCGTCTAGTGACATTAGGATCATATCCACGGTATAAAAGGCGTTTGATGATTCTGACGCATTTTCGATGGCTATGCTGTCTGCCTTTGATCCTTCTAATTTTGTTATGTTACCATAAAATGCAGGCTGAGAAATACCCGAAGTAATATATTCTGTTGCATGTATAGGTCCAAACTTTAAAAGAAGCTGACTATAATTTTTGTAAAATTTCCAAAAAGTCTTTACTAGTTTATGAAAGCGTAAACCTTGATCTAAACGTTTCTTGGTTATATGTCCATTTCTACTATGAAAATCCAAAATTAAACATAAGTGCACGCTCTAGCGTACCGGATGAGTTGTTATATGTAAATGCCGTATGACGATAGTCTGGGAACGTCACCGTCAAGCCAACGGAAATTTACTATGTTGAATCTAAATTCATCTCTTTTTTCATAGATACTGGTATGAATTTCTTCGTTTGTTATTTTGATATTTAGGTCCTAAAACGATGTTTCTGTATTTTTAACGTTTGACTTGTTGAGTGTCAACTCCTGTGGATAAATTTCATTCTCATATGTATCAAAGACAAGATTGTCAATTGTGAGAATATCATCCAAGTACCTAAACGTATACGTAAAGCATTTCAAATCATCAAATTTTCTGTTGTTTTGAAGATTTTGGATAAATTCGTTTTCATAAGTGTATGAAAATAAATCTGCAACAAGAGTTACACAGTTGGTACCCATAGGGATCCCTACAACCTGTTTGTAAAGATCCTCACCAAATCTAACATAAATATTGTACAAGAGAATGGACAGATCATCACACAGGTCGCTACATGTCCATGATTTAAATGATTTGTATTCTGTTGAGGAAAAGAAACTCTTTGATTCAGATAGACAAATATAAGTTTAATTAGTTTTGACATCCGGTCATTAATGTTGTCATGAGGAAGCGTGGTGTATATATTAGAGAAGTCATTTGAAGAAATGGTTTTGGCTTGGAAATTTTTAGTTTTCATTTTGTCAATCACATCTCCTGAATTTTTAATAGACCAAAAGGAATTTACATCGGTCCTGTTAAGAACAGTTTCGCAATATTTTGTGACGTGTTCCTTATCACCGTAAGTGCTAATGTAAGATTTTTAGACAAAACTGCAATGGAACAGTTGCTAGAATTAGCAATGAATCGAAATTTGTAAGGAGACTAGTGCAGTTTAGGTACGTAATACACGGTCGGAAGATCCAATTTAGAAATAGATATGTTGGATGAAGAAATGACAAATTCAAAGTTCACTGTTATGCAAGTACATTTAGTGGTTGAATGTTCAAATGGTCTTCGACAGAATATCATCCACCATTCTGGACAGGGGTACATCATATTGCATGACGAGTTCCCCTATCGATCGTAGAACTTTCTAAGTGACGATGTTAGTCGGTCACATGAGGAGTTTATCTGAAAGACGCCTAGCTCTCAGACAAAATCTGTATTCAGAACATAATCTAGCATAGCATATTAATTGAGATATGAACACGCCATAGGCAGACGATGAAGAGAAGTTACTACTAGCAAAAGGAAAGTTTGTGATGTTTCAGAGTTAAGCTGATAGACTTTAAGAGAATCGAAAATAACCTGGTCTCACACCCATATCGGGAGTTCGCTTCTTTTCATGTGGTGGAGGTTTTTGTTTGTTTGCTTTGGTTTCCGTTTTATCCTGATTTTGTATGCCTTCGGTTTCTGATTTTCTGAATTATCGATTTTGTGCTGTATACAGGGATATGGTAATTATTCATATTTGTCATTTATACCACTGTCCATGTGTCACTGCTGGTGGACAAATTGTCCCCGAGGGCACTTGTCGGGCAGTCTTTTACTTCATTGGATAATACACAGGAGACCTACAAAGTGGCTTTGGCGTCGCCCACTATAAAAAGGCCCCAACCTGTTGCGTCTACGGACACATACGCAACAGGTACTTTAGGTTTCCCTAGAATTAGTTTACATGACATTAGAGACGAAACATTTGTAGTAAGTAGAAACCATGAATTATGGTACAAACATGCAGATGGGTGTATTAAAATCAAGCCCTGTACGATTGAAGTGTTCGATATTCTAAAAGAGCACCAATTTTCACCAAGCGATTGCTCAGTTTCTAAGTGCGGCACGAAGAACTGCAAAACATCCTAATAACAGACACTTCATTCTCAAGTAATCTCACAAAACAAACATTTAACACGCATAGTTTTGAAAACCTTAACTGTATGACATCTAATGTTGTGTACGGAATAGAGTGCTCACTTTGTGGATTGATTTATGTGGGTGAAACCGAAGGTAAGCTCCGAGCCAGAATGTCAGGAAATCGGTCAAAAATAAATAATAAAGGAAGTCAACTTCTTTATCGGCATTTTGACCAGGCCGTTCATTCTGTTTTATATATGAGAGTCAGAATCCTGGAGAAAATACCCCACAAACAATCCCAATTTGAGCACACCTTTCTGTCGCAACAGAGAAGAGTTCTGGATAAAAAATCTTAACACTACAGCGCCCTATGGGTGCAACGATAAAATCAACAGCTTAGGAAACTCAACATTTTTGTGGTGTTTGGAGGAAAGGTCTTCCAGCATATTGTCGGAATTCCAATGGGGACCAATTGTGCCCCACTCCTTGCCGACATTTTCCTTTACTCGTGCGAAGCTGAATTCATTCAATCTTTGGTCTCTGAAGGGAAAAGATACTTAGCTTTTGACTTCAACTTCACTTAAAGATACATAGACGATGTGTTGTCCATCAATAATCCAAAATTCGCGGATTGCCTCAGCAGTATCTATCCTTCGGAGCTTGAAGTCGAAGAAACTACAGAGACAAATAATTCAGCAACCTTTTTGGACATAATGTTGTCTTACGACACTGATGGTCACATGAACACCTCACTCTATGACAAACGTGACGACTTCAATTTCAGCATTACAAACTTTCCTTTTCTGAGTAGCAACATCCCTTTATCGCATCGCCAGCTTATGGTGTGTTCATATCTCAGTTGATACGCTATGCCAGAGCAAGTACCAAATATACGAAATTTGTTCTGAGAGCTAGTCGTCTTTCGGATAAGCTTCTCAGTCAGGTATATGTTTGTAACCGACTAACATCGTCACTGAGGAAGTTCTACGGTCGATATGGGGAACTCGTCATACACTATGATGTCCCACTTTCCTGAATGGTGGATGATATTCTGTCATATACCATTTGAACCATCCAACCAAATATTGTACTCTATGTTTTCCGTAATGGAAGTAGCCGGATGTGACAGTTCTACCGAATTGAAGCGGCGGGTGTTGCATGCAAGCAGGAGATGCTTACTCTTTATGGGCACCTGGCCTCACTCCCATATCGGGAGTTCGCTTCTTTTCATGTGATGGAGGTTTTTGTTTGCTTGCTTTGGTTTCCGTTTTATCCTGATTTTGTATGCCTTCGGTTTCTGATTTTCTGTCCTCATATAGTAATATTATTTTTATGCATATGATTATTTATAAATTTTGAAATAGATACATGTACAATCAGAGAATATCATAGAGAGTTGAGACTTCAACGGCGCTATTCTGAGGGTAAATACTGTAAAAAATATAAGAGTGACTGACTTTGTAACATTGAGTGCTTTTTTAAAACACTTCAAAACACGTAGTTTCATGTAGATATTGTTTACACAGAAGAAACTATTTTTGATTTAATGAATAATCCATCCAAAATATACCGAATTTGAAACATTTGATATGTGACCTCAATTGGGCAACAAACAGAATTGATATTGTAGACAAAAAGACAATTGCTTATTCTGCCCGGGCACCTGATCAGTGAATGAAAGTCAAACCCTAAACTCGAAGCAAGATTCCTAAATTCACTTTCAAAAGCTTGCACATTCTTGATATAAATGAGTTAAAGAAGATCCTGACGATAATCTCAACAGCACTCACAATAGAGCACTATATTGAGCATCGACGGACCCCTAGCAAGCTAGAGGTGGGATCAGGTGCCGGGGAGGAGTAAGCATCCCCTGTTGGCTAGCCGCATCCGCCGTCGATGTTAATGCACGATGAAGAACACAGTATATAAAATGCATGCACTGCCTGACCTTATGTCTATATAGAAAGTGTTATGGCGACCATGTCAGGGAAATATATTCAAAACACTTACTGTCAAACCCCTCGCGGTGCACTGTGCATACTGTGCATACACTACGTCGTTGCTCTTTTGGCTGAGGCGAGTTAACGTCCATGCACTCTTTAGATGGATAAGGGATCAGAGTTCTACACAACGGATTCTCCCATATTCATAGAGTTATCCTCATAAAATGTACAAAATGACAAATCGTTCATCCATAGGGGGTGACATTCGGATCCCCTCGCCCTTTATTTGTAACGGCATAAAAAGACTCGGATGTCAATGGTGGAAGGTTTTACATCAAATCGATGTAAAAGTTAAAAGGATCTTTTTCAACATTTAAAATTCTTTAACTTGAGTGAATAATGTTATGAGAAACATATATGTCAGTTACGATCCAATGTTGGAACTTGTATTTCATGATAGATTGTTACAAAACTAATAGATCAACAGGGAACTATTTTCAAAATGGCGCCGTCTGACGTCCGAGGAAAAGATCGAGGCTGATCCGAATGAGGGGGTGAATGATAAGCTTCACGTGTGGACGTTTATTATGACGTCATAACGAATGACGCGTGTCGTTGCATCAGTCTGGATCAAAATGTGGTAGCATTATAAAGTGCATTATATTCGACTTTTCAGATTTTTGGAGAAAAATAATCAATCGCTGGGTGCGATCATTGACAACAAAATCCAACCTGTGACCCTCGTGTCCAGGATTTGCTTTTGTCCATGACTCACTTTGTGGATTGATTTATGTGGGTGAAACCGAAGGTAAGCTCCGAGCCAGAATGTCAGGAAATCGGTCAAAAATAAATAATAAAGGAAGTCAACTTCTTTATCGGCATTTTGACCAGGCCGTTCATTCTGTTTTATCTATGAGAGTCAGAATCCTGGAGAAAATACCCCACAAACAATCCCAATTTGAGCACACCTTTCTGTCGCAACAGAGAAGAGTTCTGGATAAAAAATCTTAACACTACAGCGCCCTATGGGTGCAACGATAAAATCAACAGCTTAGGAAACTCAACATTTTTGTGGTGTTTGGAGGAAAGGTCTTCCAGCATATTGTCGGAATTCCAATGGGGACCAATTGTGCCCCACTCCTTGCCGACATTTTCCTTTACTCGTGCGAAGCTGAATTCATTCAATCTTTGGTCTCTGAAGGGAAAAGATACTTAGCTTTTGACTTCAACTTCACTTAAAGATACATAGACGATGTGTTGTCCATCAATAATCCAAAATTCGCGGATTGCCTCAGCAGTATCTATCCTTCGGAGCTTGAAGTCGAAGAAACTACAGAGACAAATAATTCAGCAACCTTTTTGGACATAATGTTGTCTTACGACACTGATGGTCACATGAACACCTCACTCTATGACAAACGTGACGACTTCAATTTCAGCATTACAAACTTTCCTTTTCTGAGTAGCAACATCCCTTTATCGCATCGCCAGCTTATGGTGTGTTCATATCTCAGTTGATACGCTATGCCAGAGCAAGTACCAAATATACGAAATTTGTTCTGAGAGCTAGTCGTCTTTCGGATAAGCTTCTCAGTCAGGTATATGTTTGTAACCGACTAACATCGTCACTGAGGAAGTTCTACGGTCGATATGGGGAACTCGTCATACACTATGATGTCCCACTTTCCTGAATGGTGGATGATATTCTGTCATATACCATTTGAACCATCCAACCAAATATTGTACTCTATGTTTTCCGTAATGGAAGTAGCCGGATGTGACAGTTCTACCGAATTGAAGCGGCGGGTGTTGCATGCAAGCAGGAGATGCTTACTCTTTATGGGCACCTGGCCTCACTCCCATATCGGGAGTTCGCTTCTTTTCATGTGATGGAGGTTTTTGTTTGCTTGCTTTGGTTTCCGTTTTATCCTGATTTTGTATGCCTTCGGTTTCTGATTTTCTGTCCTCATATAGTAATATTATTTTTATGCATATGATTATTTATAAATTTTGAAATAGATACATGTACAATCAGAGAATATCATAGAGAGTTGAGACTTCAACGGCGCTATTCTGAGGGTAAATACTGTAAAAAATATAAGAGTGACTGACTTTGTAACATTGAGTGCTTTTTTAAAACACTTCAAAACACGTAGTTTCATGTAGATATTGTTTACACAGAAGAAACTATTTTTGATTTAATGAATAATCCATCCAAAATATACCGAATTTGAAACATTTGATATGTGACCTCAATTGGGCAACAAACAGAATTGATATTGTAGACAAAAAGACAATTGCTTATTCTGCCCGGGCACCTGATCAGTGAATGAAAGTCAAACCCTAAACTCGAAGCAAGATTCCTAAATTCACTTTCAAAAGCTTGCACATTCTTGATATAAATGAGTTAAAGAAGATCCTGACGATAATCTCAACAGCACTCACAATAGAGCACTATATTGAGCATCGACGGACCCCTAGCAAGCTAGAGGTGGGATCAGGTGCCGGGGAGGAGTAAGCATCCCCTGTTGGCTAGCCGCATCCGCCGTCGATGTTAATGCACGATGAAGAACACAGTATATAAAATGCATGCACTGCCTGACCTTATGTCTATATAGAAAGTGTTATGGCGACCATGTCAGGGAAATATATTCAAAACACTTACTGTCAAACCCCTCGCGGTGCACTGTGCATACTGTGCATACACTACGTCGTTGCTCTTTTGGCTGAGGCGAGTTAACGTCCATGCACTCTTTAGATGGATAAGGGATCAGAGTTCTACACAACGGATTCTCCCATATTCATAGAGTTATCCTCATAAAATGTACAAAATGACAAATCGTTCATCCATAGGGGGTGACATTCGGATCCCCTCGCCCTTTATTTGTAACGGCATAAAAAGACTCGGATGTCAATGGTGGAAGGTTTTACATCAAATCGATGTAAAAGTTAAAAGGATCTTTTTCAACATTTAAAATTCTTTAACTTGAGTGAATAATGTTATGAGAAACATATATGTCAGTTACGATCCAATGTTGGAACTTGTATTTCATGATAGATTGTTACAAAACTAATAGATCAACAGGGAACTATTTTCAAAATGGCGCCGTCTGACGTCCGAGGAAAAGATCGAGGCTGATCCGAATGAGGGGGTGAATGATAAGCTTCACGTGTGGACGTTTATTATGACGTCATAACGAATGACGCGTGTCGTTGCATCAGTCTGGATCAAAATGTGGTAGCATTATAAAGTGCATTATATTCGACTTTTCAGATTTTTGGAGAAAAATAATCAATCGCTGGGTGCGATCATTGACAACAAAATCCAACCTGTGACCCTCGTGTCCGGGATTTGCTTTTGTCCATGACTCGGCAAGCCTCGTCATGATGCAAGTAATTCCCGGACACTCGGTTACATTTCCTTGTCAATGATAACACCCGGTGATAGATTCTATTATTCTAACCAAAAAGATAATTTCAAGGTTTGGTGATCAACTCAGTTAACTTGAAATACAAGATTGAAATAGTTGATTAAATACAAGATAGAATTAATCATCTTCGCAATTTGTTTGAAAATTTACCATTTGAACAAGAAAATGCGTAACCGAATGTAATGATAACATATTTAAATATTACATGGGTTCGCGGCGGTTCCAATTAAAATTCTAATGATTCTGTCATACCTTTTTGACAGTGATCTTCGATGTTTATGTATCTCTATATGAATCCAAGTGTGAATATGATCAGAATATCACAATCTGAAAGTTAATTGGAATCTTCAACTAAGGCACAATCAATTTAAGCTCTTCTATCTATGTTGCTGTCCATTCTTATAGTACATGTATTTTGTGCCGCCTTATGTCCCCGTATTGTATATGATATCGCCTTTCATTCAGAAGGCTTTATCTTTATAAAACAGGTGTGCGCTTCGAAAACCGATGTGCAACCTGATGAGTGAATGGGTTGTGCGCATACAATATTGTGCCTTACTTTTCGACTTTGAGACTGATGTCTTCGATGACTCACCGATGTTCATCATATACCCACACTATCGTCTATAAATTGATGGATGTCCATAGTCGGCGCTCGTGATATATCGTTATATACTGGTATCCTTCATTTTACTTGTCTGTTGTGTTCCAGCAGAAATTTAGTATATCCGTTGCTTCTTAATCTATGTTTTATTCTGTCTGTTTTCTGGTGTAGTTAATGCATGTCTATTGTTTAATGTTATGCTCATGAGTTCAAAGACAGTTATCCTCAGTATTCTCAATACCCAGCTTCTATTCTTAATTTAAGCAATAAAATTGAGGTTTTCCAACTCGATCATTACTTTCCTTAATAACATTTCAAAACCAGTTTAAATGAACCAGATATGTATTTCGGCCAGGAAATCCTCATTCGTGGTACTTCATGCCTGTAATTTTCAGACAAAGCTAATTCTATCTAAGCAGTGCCCTACTCGGAAAACATGTATCTCCCTTTTAAAGAATGTTTCATGAAGGGTCGACTAAGTATCATAGTAAGATGAAACCTATGACCAAAAAGCATTGGAGGGATAATACTAGGATGTTAATCAGCTTTTATTTCGATGATATTTTAGGAAACACAACGTTTCTTTTAGGCGACAGAGCACTCATGATACAAGTAGTAAAGCCACCAAGTCGCTAAATTTGAAATTTTAATCAACACCCCTAACACAGGTCTAAATTTCATACCAAACGAAAGAATATAATGTGTACTATCAGTTTGAGGTGTAGTAAAGAATAATATGGTCAGAATTTCTGTAATTTCACAGAAAAGCGGAAAATTAGTAAAATTCAAAATCATAGATTTTTTTAACAAGATCTAACTCCTTTTTACAAATGGATAGTCCATGTGACCGAAATTAATGTCATTATGCTTATAAGAAACTTTTTGGATTAAATTGATTTGTCATTCTAAGATAAATAGGTAAAATGGAAAAAATAATTCTTTCACTTGAATTATGAGAATGTTAATTCAAACATAAAAGATAACGAATAGAAACGATATTATGATATGTGAATGTGTGGGGGGGTTTTTTGAAAGTTTGATAGAGATTGATTAAAAAAACTTTAGAGTTACTGGCAGTTAAACTACCCCTCCCCATAACTTTGTTTTAATAACAATCAACTGAAAAATAAACTAGATGTTCCCTCGATAATGTTACGGAGTTAAATACTTCATAATTACAGCAAAATCTGATTTTTACATATAAATATTAAAGTATTGATATATTTTGAAGAAGACGACAAATTAATATCAATTATTTTTTTAAAATAATGCTTTTTAAGATACTTCATTTCAGGAAGTCTCTTACTGTTACGGTAACTGCTTCAATTGAGATACCGCCGCTTTGCAACCTAACTCAAAATATAGTGCTTTTCCTAATTTTAGAATTTGCTGTCTGACACATGCAAAATGCAAGAACAAGGATATTGTCCTTCTTGAAAAAAAATCAATTTCATATAAAGTAAATGCATCACAAAAAAATCAACGATAAATGTCTTGCTTTCACTGCACGTTGGTGGCGTAATAATATATTACTTTTGATAAGAGTAACTTATAAGAGTTGTCGTCCTTATATTAAGACGAAACGATGGGAAACGAAAGTAGAAACAAAGCACGATTTTGTTGAAAGAAAAAGGAAATTCTGGTTATTGAAATGAGAATTTTTGGAAATTACCAGCAATAATGATAAACTTAAAGTTACGCTGGAACTACTAATGCATGCAACCGCTCTTTCATCAAATATACGGTAGACTGTCAGTAATTTAGAGATGCATGAATGGTCTTTTCAGTTTCTATAGAACCAAACAGGTTAGTTAATTAAAAACACTGCTCCAGGTTTAAGTCATAAGAAAAAATTGTAATTTAAAGTATACCACTTCTAGTAAATATAAACAGTTTGTACTGTTTTTAGAACATGTTGAGCACATAGAAATGAATAATTTTTTTTTCATTATTAAGCTTCGAATCCTATGTAAAAAAAAACATCATCATTTATATACCTAAACAATAAAATGATTCAACATTTATTTGCTGACTATAAATTTTGAAAAGAAGTATCTCTCAGGACCTTCAGACCTCTGATTTCTTTCTGTTCTATCTCTATTCTTATGATTTCAAACATTGTGATATGGAAACATTTTGTCCGCCGAATTATAGAAATAATTTAGTAAAACAAAGATTTTGCGATCAACAAAACAAGGAAATGTGCATTGTATTTTACTTCCACAAGCTTCAAGTTAGATCAGCATCGTGGCTGCCTAACAGCGACCCCATCATATTCAAAGCAATCATTGCATTTTCTTCCTTTGTTTGACGGTATGACAACACTTGACAACACTTGTCGCTAAAACGTAAATTAAAGGCAATGTACTACATGTAGATGATAATGGTGATAAACTCTGATTTCTAGTCCTGGGTCTCTAGTTTCTGATTGGCTGATCGTTGATGGACATTATACGATATTGACCGCCTACGAAAAATATGAATTTGTGTGCATTTGTTTCTCTCTCTCTTTTTTTTTTTTTTTTAGAGTTTTGACTGTCTGTTCATCTTTTTTTTTCTAGAGTTTTGACTGTCTGTTCATCATTTTCCATGCTTCATCCTAGTCTCATTGACATATTCTTAATTGGTCCCAGCAAATTGTTATCTATAAATGAAACGGAAATAATACAAACAAATAATGAAAATCAAACAAATCAAACAAACTCACATGAAAACACCAATCGAGAAGCAAATCTATGGCGGTATTGAAATAGAAATGACCATGGATGCTCTATTCTATAGAAGGTCATCTACTATTTACATAGTTAATAATGTTCTTTTCCGAAATAATCGAATATATCGCCCGACTATTATTACTGATTTTAAAAAAGAAAAATGAACACTTCAATATAATAAATGAGTGTAACCAGGTACAACATAGCTTTTTTCACGGTTCCGTTTATTACAGTTGGAAATATGACATTCAAATCACTCAATAGACACCTTAAATTGAGGATATATTTACACGTGTCTCATTATGCAATCGAAGTATTGTAGCTATACATGTAACATAGGAAATTTGGAGTTTTTATATAATTTGTATTTTTTACATCGGCTATTCATTTTATAAATTACTTTACTTTTTAACCGTGTTTATTCACTGAAACTTTCTTGTTGATCTTCTTTTTGGTACTGACGTCCGATGCTGAGCTGACAACATCAGTCTTGTCGTTATAAATGTTTGATTTTAATATTGTTGTATCGTATCTTGGACTCTTAAATATCCGTAGTTGGAGATCGGAACTTGGAAACATTGCACTAAATCTATTCTTTACGTCATACTTTTCATATCTTTTTTCATACTGTTTACCTTTTTTCGGAGAGTTTCGGGGAAAACGGCCATCGACGCGCCAACATTCCAGGCTCCTGTCGAGCAAACTTTCCGTTGTCAACAGACGATAGCACACACTTTTCTGCTTTTTCTCTAAGAGATATATAGCTTTTTATTTGCGGTATTGTAGAAGAATGTATATAGTCCTAATTAATGTAGGATTGCTCAATTACGTTACCAATATTACGTTATTACGACTATGTGGTGTTTGTGCTATATACAGCATCACAAAACAAAGTCCCCCATTCTGTGACCATTGAAGACTTTCCATTGGATCCCCTGGGCGCCTTGAGGGGGGTCACTGACCCAGTGTATCATGAAAAGCATCCACTTGATTTGTAACAGCTACGAATCTGAACGGAGGATATATACAGATGATAAAATGGAAAAATTACACAATGTTAACAAAAGGCATATCTCAATGTTTAAACCAAAGAAAACGAATGGTCAAAACTCTGACCAACGTACTTGGCATATATATTTACAGCACTGTAGAGCTAAAATAAACGTCGTAAAATACTTTTTGTTATTTTATAGAAACTCCATGCGCAGTTTTTCAATTCACGTATTTTCATTACAACTTGTCACAAACGGGTCTCCATACATGATCTTGACACAACTTATTAAAATGAGGTATTTTTTATGAATTGTCAACAGGTTGATGTAATTCTACTTTCGGCAGTTACTTCTATCAAACATACGTATATATACCGGTAAAATGGTACGATTTGATAGAAACTGTATACGTGGTCAACGGATTCTTAATATACGGAATCTTCTTTGGGAAATGACACTTAACTTAAAAGTATATACGCATTATTTATTATATTTATTTATAAGTCTCTGGAAAAATTATCGATAAAAAGGCATCAGAAATAATAAACACTTATTTGTCGATATGTTCCGAGACAAAAAAAATCAGTCTCGGGGCTTTAGAGAAGATATTTACATGGATTCTTCATAATTAATAGAAATTTGCATAAAACTGCTATTTTTCGTGAGAGGAGAAAATATTCTACCTCTAAAACAATTCTCATATTTACATATCTAATACAACGATTGCAATGACTCCCTGTACAAAATATAACCAAATATAGGAATACAGAAGATGTAACCGATAAATATTTCATTTTTATTTTTCACGGTTTTATCGTTTCTAACACAATTTAAACAATATCTGACAATGATAATTTTTTACGGCTGCTGTTCTTGAAAGCAGGGGTATTCAGCTAAAAGTTAAGACCAAAGTAAGGCCTGTGTTAGGGTTGTTGTTTAAACTCGAAAACTAAGCCCCTTTTTCAATTTGGTTGTTAAGTATATATCAGAGAAGAAGTACTAATCGAAGTTCAGGATTCAAAGGTCCAGGGGAATATGGTATATATAATTATTATTGTGTAAGTTTCCATTAACAAGGCAACCGCGAACCCCGAATGGAGATAAGACCAGGCGACCCGGTAGAGTGAGCGTCCCCTGACTGCATGGAACACCCACCGCGAATGCCAAATAGAAACGTAGACCTAATATCCAAATAGGTAAAGGCGGTGAATTGGAAAGGTTTTACTCAGGTCATCCTTGAAAGGCAAATACCGAAATGTACAACGACTTCTTTGTATCGACAATTAAATTTCCTCGGAAACATGGTAAAGCGAGACAGCAATTAAATCTGACCGTTTGTCCGTCAATTAATCTGTTAGGCAGTCTTTCAGACACACAAAGTTTAACCTTAGCCGTAACATTCGAATCAAGAGTAATATGACTTTCATATTTCACTTGCGTTTTACCTGTGAAATATCTTTCCTTTTGAACCAAAGTTGTACATTGCGACCTTGAAAATGGAGTCTGACCTTTTGTTGAAATATTGAAACCTTGTGCATAAATTTTGAACCGTAATTAATTTTGAGGGAAATGCATACCTTTCGTGCATCCATCTATTCGTACATAGTCTCAAACCAATGCGGACGATTTTAGTTAAACTTTTCACCACAGCCACAGACTTAAACTTGTGTTATAGATTTCTTATGAAATCAGTGAAACATTTCAGTAAATCCAGTAAAAGTGCAGGCAACGCATTTTATTCACTGCAGTGCATGGCTTGATCAGGAATTCGTCATAAGTATGTTATTGTTTTGAATATTTTTTTCCTAACATGATCGCCATAGCACTTTCTGTACAGACATAACGTCAGACAATGTATGTATTTTCTGTCTCTTCAGCGCATTCAAAAATTGTCTTTTAGAAATAAATCTTGAAATTTCTAAAACATGGGTCCTGTAGCATCATATCCCATCCATCCTGCTACATTTTCCGGTAATTTTTGGACACAATAATGAATTTGAAGACTTTAACATTAGATATTGTTTTCATTTTCGTGCGGGAACATCGACGGCGCGTGGGCTGCTAGCCAAAAAGGGGATGCTTACTCCTCTCAGGCACCTGGTCCCATCTCTAGCTTGCTAGTGGTCCGTCGATGCTCAATTTTGTGCTCTATTGTGAGTGCTGTTGGGATTATCGTTAGGATCTTCTTTACTTATTTGTTAATAATAACAAGATTCAATTGATTCTTTGAACTGCAAAAGGTTTAGGCTTCAATTACGTGTACATGTATAATGGTTTAGAAAATGAATCAAAACCTACCCAAGGAACAGGTTGGTCAGGATTCAAAATCATACGAGAAGCGAAAATCTGACAATGGTCAATAATGAAATATTTGTTCTATTATGATGACAGCATTCTAGAAATACAAAGAACCTTTATCTAATGAGCATTTATCAGAATCCAGTTCAAAATCGACTTAAATATTGATGCACTTTTATGACAATCTGCAAATAGCACATTTAAGAAAAATTAGGATATTTATCAAAGGGGTTGAAGACTTCAGATTGTAAAAAAAAAACCACAAAATGATTGTATAATGTTGTTATTTTTATGTTGTTAAGATGTTTGAATTCATATCAGAACCACCATGCCTTGAATGGATTTTTTAAGTATCATTTGCCATTTTGGTTGTAGTTCACCACTTCATAATAGAGTTTTATTGTATCATCAGCGAGTGCATGGAGACAGAAAAAAATTTTAAATGCATGATTGCAGTTTGTCGAAATTACGAGGATATAATGTAAATTATAACGACGAAAAGTTGTTTTTTGATATAAATAGCAAGTAGACGCGCACTAAGACCGATTGCGAAAAGAAACCTCTTTTGTCAAGATTCCAATTGGGTAATGTAATGAATATCGACGAGCAGTTATAAAAAAATCGAAGTTGAAGCGCACTAAGACTAATTTCATAAAGAAAAACAAATCATGCGCAAATGGCACCAACAGCTGTGACATTTGAACAAAAAGACAATTTTATCTCCATTGATATGCATAGCAGCTTTTTAACATTTTGTCCATACAGCAAATTAGTCATTTAAAATCTTTACATATAACTATATATCTTTGCATTTTTTCGAAAACCAAGTACTTGAAGGTTACAAAATTAAAGATTCTAAACCGAAAGGAGCTATTTGAATTTACTGTACAAACTCTTTTTTCAACGCTGAGATAATGACATAGTATCGATTTACGATCCATATTCTGGGTAATTACGAGGCAAGATAAGTGAACGTCAAAGGAAACGTTAAAATGTTTGAAGAGTTGGTAAGTTTTTAGAAGGAAGTAAATCGAGAATTATCTTATAAAGCAGTAAAAGCACCTTTCTATAGATTTTCTTATTAAATGATATAAAAAGACTACAGTATAATCAAATGCGCGTGTTTTGACTATTTGCAAGTAGTGATGAACCAATTGTCGCCGACAATCGATTGTCGATCGCTAAAATTCTTTCGATTATCGATTTCATTTTCTTACAATCGATTGTCGCTGAAGAAAGGCGTTTTGTTTAAAGGTATTTATTTTCCTCTTTTCACATGTAACATAGATGTAAACCGTTACTTGTTGTCTTGCATGTAAACAGGCAGACACTTTGAAATTAAATGCTTTATATATTGTTTTCAGCAAAGTTTTCTTAATTCTATGCATAAAAATACAATTTGTCTATCTGTTATGTTCCATTTTTCATGGAATTTTGTTTTTCGATTTAAATCGATAATCAATCGGTTTACTCTTTCCGATTATTTTCCGATAATCGATTCTTAAATGTCTTCCGATGTACAACACTATAAATTGCAAGTCATTTATTAAAAGAATAAATACATGCTTTACATATTTATCCGAAACTTAAGGTAATTGCACTTCTGCTTAGTTCCATGAAATCTTCGAGCAGTTCAAAGTTGAAGATGATCATAGAATGAAAGGAAAAAGATACATTTTAAAGAATGCAATCATTCAATATTGCAGCATAAAATTTTAGATATGAGTTGCATATTTATATGAAGCTGAATGATACATATCCAAGATTAATAAAAGAAAATATGGGCAACCCAGGTGATTTTGGAGAAGTTTTCCAAATCTATACCTGCTTGAGGAAATTTCAAACCAATTTTTATGCACCAGACACGTGTATGGAATATCAAATTCTCATCAGTGATGCTTCCGGCCAAGGTGCTTTGCATAAGCCGCCCGAATTCATTTCATAGCGCCATCTGGTTTTATTTTTGAAGTTTAAATTTGTGCATTTTCTTTTTAGAGTGCGCGGCTACAAATTTCCTGTAGGGTCGATTCAGTAGCCTATCCAAATAAAATCTATGTTTAAAATAGCATTGGAGGGATGGTGTTAAGATGTTAACCTCCCTAAATTTCGATGATATTTTTCGATGAAATGGTAAGTTTCCAAAATAACAAAACTATATATATAATGTTGGAATTATAAAGAGCCAAAACAAAACTTCTTTTAGGTGACAGAGCTTGCCAACAGGGGATGCTTACTCCTCCCGGGCACCTGGTCCCACCTCTAGCTTGCTAGGGGTCCGTCGATGCTCCATTTGGTGCTCTATTGTGAGTGCTGTTGAGATTATCGTCAGGATCTTCGTTAACTCATTGAAAGAAGTAATCAATACACTAAACATCAAGTCACAGGGAATGGTTTAAACTGATTCACACCGCAACAAAAATACGTATTTATATTGATAATACGGAAGTGTCCCAACTCTATACCTTCTCGAAGAAAAACTCAAACCGATTTTTATGCATCAGGCACATGTTTGGAATATTTAATTCTCATCAGTCATTAACAGAATGCATGAAGGATACAGTCCGTCCTCTGCTGGTTGTAGCAAGGTTATGCATGTGGTCACCCGAGGAGTACGACTTACATTCAGAGAGGACATGTGGTCGGGGCCTGTCTTCCCTAAAGAAGTTTGGACAGGTCCAGTCACAGTCGTTAAGAATGCAATTTTAATAATACGCAGGTACAAAGCTGTAGATTGGTTAATTACCCAGTCAAGTTTCCGTCTGGTGACGGAAAGTCTCTATCCACGGAATGAAAGGCGTTTGATGATTCTAAAGCAATTCTACTTAAATTACAAAGTTTATTCCATTATCAGCGAGCGGAAGGAGTCGGAAAATTTTCAAAATTTATTATTACTTTTTGTCGAGATTAACCAGGAATAATGGGATTTATACCAAAGTTTGGTTTTTTAAACAGCAATTAAATGCGCACTAAGACTGATTTCATGAAGAAACATCTTTTGTCAAATTACAATTTGGTTATGTTATGCATATCGACGATCAGTTATAGAAAAAACGCCGGGTAGAAACACAGAAGACTGTTTTCATGAAGAAACACAAATCATGCGCAAACGACACCAACAGCTTTAACATTTGAACACAAAGACAATTTTATCTCCATTGATATGCATAGTAGGTTTTTAACATTTCGTCAATACAGTATATCAGTCATTTAAAAATCGTTACATATTATTATATATTTTTTACATTTTCGAAAACCAAGTACTTCGGTCTAAACCGAAGGGAGCCATCTGAATTTACTGTACAAACCCTTGATTTTTAACGTTGAGATAATGACGTAGCTAGCATCGATTAATTATTCTTACTCTAGGAATAACGAGGCAAGATAAGAGAACGTCACTCGAGACGCTGAAATGTTCGGACAGTTGGTAAGTTTCCGCCAGGAAATCGAAGATATATCTTAAAAAACACCTTTACAGAGATCATCTTGTTATATGATAAGAAAAACTTAAAAAATAATCAACAGCACATTTTTGTTTCCCCCGCGAAGAATAGCGACACTAAGAGATCACTTTGTCCGTTGTCTGTCTGTCGGTCGGTCTGTATGTATGTCTTTCTGTCACACTTTGGGTGTCACACCCCCTAACTTTTGATTGGTGAGTGATAGGGCTTTGATATTTGACATGTTTATTTCTTGTTATGAGACCTTTCTACACATACCATAATTTTTTACCGAGTGACCTTGACCCAGATATTTGACCTACTTTTCAAAAAAATTGATTGGCTTTATCTTTTGACTGGTAAGTGATTGGCCTTTGATATCTCATATTTGTAATTCTTGTGATGAAACCTTTCTACATATACCATAATTTCTGACATAGTGACCTTGACCTAGATACATGTATGTGACCTTCTTTTCAAAAAATTAAGATTGGCTGTACCTTTCGATTGGTAAGTGGTACGGCTTTAATATTTCAAGCATGTATTTCTTATGATAAGTCCTTTTTTGTATTAGAAATGTTTACCTAGTGCCCTTGGCCTAGATGATTGACCATTTCTGAAAATATTAGATTGACCATATCTTTTAAGACCAATTCTCTGTTACCACCAAAATTCTGGCGCCACGGCATGTCATGGATTTTCATGATTTTCTGCAAATTGGGCATCTATGATGTCCTAATTGCAAAAATTAAGGGTTCCAGTCAATATGAGTTCCGGTTGCTATGGCAACGCGATCAGTATTTTTGTACGTCTTTAAAGACTGTGAAGTAACCTACTTTTAGATACGTCGCTGCCAGGGATACCATTGAAGCAGATATTTCATTCTCGTACCTTTTGGGCATCATTGCATCCTTTCTTGCAAAATGCATTCAGTTTTATGATAGATATTGCAGGATGCTTATTGTGCCCAGCGAAAATAAGGAAAATTCAAGTCAAAAATGAAGGTTAATTTAGGGGTTATTTTTTTGTGATTTTTACCGTTTTTAGTGTCAATTATCACTAGATGCTGACCTTTTCGAGACCTTTGATGGGTTATTTTGAAAAGAAATGTCCCTTAAAATAATGATGAAAGGAAATTGTCGTTGGGATCTTTGAGCCCTTCATCTCAATTTAGACGTCAAAAACTGTTGCTATGGCAACTTTAAGTGTTAAGGCTTGAATATAGTACCTTTTGAAATTGATTTAACTCCTAATAAAAACTACTTATGACCATGAAAATATAAAAATGAACTGATAAGACTCTTTCATTTGATTTTAAATCATTGAAAATTTCCAAGGTCATTGACTTGAAGTTCAAGGTCATTTCTAACTTAGACTAAAAATATTCGATATTTATGTGATTTTTGAAATTTTTGTCAAAAAAATTGAAGTATTTTCTTTGTGAATTTTACAATAACTTATATATATTTTGAAAAATGATGGAATTAAAAAGAAATACCCTGATTTTATAGACTTTTTATATTCAAGTATCATATTTTTGTTAAGACGAAAAAACTAAGAATTTTAAATTTCATGCCCTCTATTTTTGATATCCACACCTCAATTTCAGGAGGTCAAAGAGTTGATTGAACTCTTGAAGCTTTCCTAAAAAATAATTATTTTGTTGCATATAGCCGTTTAATTTATCTCAAAGTGCTTATTCTAAAATTGATCCTTTTTTCTACGAAAAATCACAATTTTGGTAAAATCTGCTCAATTACAATTCGGTGACCTTGAAAATACAACGGATGACCTTGAACAAGTATCAAGGTCATCTCTATATTGATTTGTCTCCAGTAGATATATGAACGGGATTTTGTTTCTTTATCATAAATAAACAGTTCAAAATAAATTCATAACATACCCATCTAGTAAAACATTATCTATAATGTTGCCATGGTTACCATCTTAAATGCAGTCTCCAGCAAAAGAAATACAAAGTCCCAGCAAACTTTTTACATTTTCTTGTAGTTAAGGTACAATACATATTGAATATATTAAAAAACAACTCAAAAACGTCTGCTTTTATGAAATTTTACACCGTAAAAATGCACAAAAACAAGCAAAATAGGGGCTCTTTTGGGCGACAAAATGAAAGGTTTAAAACCTTACTTTAGCACTCTTTTGGACCCCTTATACAAGAGGCATAGCGATAAAGGTTGAAAACAATTTCGGATATTCATAACAAAGAGGATTGAAAGAAAAAATTGTGGTTATTGCAATTGATAAATGTATATGATTCCATGGCAACAAAGAGGTCACAAACACGCTAAGTCTTATGAAATTTCCTAATGCTTCAAACTTTAGAGATGGTTACCATGGCAACGGCACCCCCTTTTCTACATATGAAAGATAATTTTCAACTTAGCACTCCATATTGAACTTCCAAACCGAAAATCGCTAGAATCTATGACATGTCATTGATTTTTTTTTTTTTTTTTTTTTTTTTTTTTTTTTTTGGTTCTTACAGAGAATTGCTCTTAATTGGTGAAAAAGAGGTTTAATATTTCGCATGTGAATTACATTTGACAAGATTTTCCTACTGTTACAAATAATTTTAAACCACCAAGTGACCTTGACCTTCATATTTGTGATCCACTTTTGAAAAATTAGCCGCTTCGCAGGCGACACAAGCATTCCTTGGATTGCTATTTTTGACAATTGTAAGTCCTTTATCTAAATGAAGAATAAATACATGTTTATCCGATTTATCCATATCTTATTAGAAGCACTTTGGCTGGAAGCATCACTGTTGAGAATTAAATATTCGAAACACGTGTCTGGTGCATGAAAATAGGTTTGAAATTTCCTTCAAGAAGGTATAGAGTTGGAACACTTCCGTATTATTAGAGATATTTGATTTGAGCAACGGTTGTGGTACGAACGAACTTCGTTCTACGAAATAAGTCGTGCATTGTGTGGCAGGAGGTAAAATAACGATATGTAAATCTATTTTTATGAAAAATACATGTACATAGATCAAACATTATTCAGAAAATATGCACTGCATTATGACAATGCAGCATAAAGTAAATAATGAATTTTGTGTCTGTTAATTGACAATATAAATCGGAACGTCTTTCTGTCCTAAATCACGTGATCCAAATATAGTAGATGACGTAAAATCTACGTTGCCGGCTTATTGGTTTATGTTATCAAAGGAAAGACACACGGACATTTGGTAGGAAATTGGAGTTCTTTGTTTGAAGCAGGTTCGATATTTACATATTAATGGTCCATCGTAGCGTCAATTTGATGGCTCAAAATACAGTACATTGCATGTTTGGACTAGCATGTGAGTGTGTAAAAGCGTGTCTTGTTTGATCAAGGGACAGAATTTTCTTTCTGCTGGATTTACGTGTCGTAGTCACTTGTACCTTATTGCGCTGTTTATATTTTTTTCAAGTGACAGTTGACAAGTTGACAGTATACAGTTGTTGACTGGGGTTGAGGTCAACAGCTAATTTGTTGGACCCGAGGATAAACTGTTGACCGAGGCCGTAGGCCGAGGTCAACAGTTCATCCAAGGGTCCAACAAATTAGCTGTTGACCGAGACCCCTGTCAACAACAGTTTTGTTATACCTTTTTCAATCTGAAAATAATATCGAGACTCCGTTCTACAACTTCTGTCAATTTCTCGGCTGTATAACCAGCGATCAGCGACAGATTGAGATTAATGGAGCATAAATATTCTACTAGAATATTCTGTGAAGTTCGTATTGCATTCTTAATGTTTTTACCATCTCTGTCCTCCAATATATTTGTTATATCTTCCTCCGTCACTCTCACAGGAGCAACTCGCTGACATTTTGAAACGATGCGCGATGTAAACAGGTGATTAGGGAAGATAACTCTTATATTTGATCCTTTCAAGGGGCCCCGCATGGGGAACGTTCTTTTTCTTTCAAATACAACTAATTAAGGAAAATGATTAAATTTACAATATTCGGCATCTTTAACTGAAATAAACAAGAAGCTGGTTGTCATAACAACACTAAAATATCTTGCCGGTCAACAGTTCGTCACGTGACCGGTCCAACAGTCGACTTTAACAATTCGTTTGGACCGGCTGTTTCTAACAGTCATTATATTTACTTTTTTCTTGTATAGACTATGAAGGGGAAAATATCTAAGGGTATAACAATTGACAGTTCTGCAGAGGTAAGAATATTGTCAACTGTCGACCGTTGGCTTTTATGTTTATATATTTTTTTCAAGTGACAGTTGACAGGTCGACATTTAAAAATTCTCCAGAGAAAAAAAATTGTCAACCATATGTCGTCAACCTTTTACATTTTACCTTACCTCAGTCGCTGTCAACTGTCTACCTGTCAACCATTAATCTTCAATCGTACACTCATTGTCAAATATCGACCTGCAAACTATGGACCTTTAATACTACAACTATTGCAAACTGTCGACCCTCGTTTTTTTTTCTTTCTCGCCTTCAATCACTGTAAACTGTCAACCTGTAAATCGTCGACCTTCAAATTTTCAATAACTGTCAAATATGGACATGTTTACCGTCGACCTTCTATGTTACAATCATTGTCAACTGTTGACTTGTCAGGCGTCGACCTCAAATACTACAATGTTTGTCAACTGTCGACCTTCTGTATCTTACCTAACCTCGATTACTCTATACTGGCGGCAAGTCAATCGTCAACCTTCAATACTGCAATCATTGTCAACTGTTGTCCTGCAAACAGTCGACCTTCAAAACTACAATAGTTTTCAACTGTCGACCCTTGGCTTTTCATTTATTTTTCATCTTATTTAAATCGTTGTCGACTGTCAACTTATTGTCGACCTTCTATTCTACCATTATTGTCAACTGTCATTCTATCAACCTTCAATACTACATTCGTAGTCAGTCACAGTCAGCTGTCGACCATCGACCTTTTATATATTTCATTTATCTTACCTCATCCATTGTCAACAGTCTACCTGTCAACCGTTAACCCATAATACTACAATCTACAATAATTGTCAACTGTCGACTGCAAACCGTCGATCTTTTAAAAATACTACAATTACCGTATACTGTCGACCGTCAGAGCTTCTATTTCTTTTTACCCTACTTCAATATCTGTCAACATGTCAACCGTCTACCTTCAATTTTACTATAATTGTCCATTGTCGACATCTTAACCGTCGATTTTAAATACAACAACCTTCAACATTTACCTTACCTCAGTCACTGTCAACTAGAGACCTTTCAACCGTCAACATTTAATACTGCAGTCATTGTCGACTGTCGTCCTGCAAACCGTCAACCTTCAAAACTACAATTATTGTCGACCCTTGGCTTTTTTCACCTTATTTCAATCGCTGTCAGCATGTTAATTGTCGATCTTCATTTCTACCATAATTGTCAACTTAGGGAATAACTAGTTTCTGCCGTTATGTTTGCGGACGGTAAATGCTGATTTTACGGTCGCAAACTGAGTTTTTCTGGCGACGTGTCGATGTTTGCAGCGTATAATCAGCATTTACCGTCCGCAAACATAACGTCAATATGTAGTTATTCCCATTCTAATGCAATCTATATTTTTGTGAATATAAGAAGAAATATGACGTTAACAAAGCCTAGTGTGCTCTCGTTTTACTGTCGTAAACAACTAATGGAAATCGATGTTATAGCGACGTTGCATTAGAATGTAGATTTATCAACCGTCGACATTCAATACTGCAATTATTGTCAACTGTCGACCGTCGACCATTTTATATTTGACCCTTCTACAACTGTTAACTTTTGATACTGATAAGAAGCGTTAGACTACAATGTAAATAATATCTATTTTGAAGCGGCGCATGTAATTACCAGAACTACTTTATCCGTATTACTGTTGCATGTATCATTTAGGAATTTTCTAAATTTAATCTCCGTGATATGTTTATTTTGTTACGTTGGAATATTGGGTATAGAAAATGCACGCTGTCAATATTTACATTGTGCCCTTTTTAAATGTCTTGGTTCATCGCAAGAAGTACGTTTAGTACTTACCGTCTCTCAAATCAGAAAGGTCTATTAAGAACCTAGATTTTCGAAACTTTTCCCTATCCTTTTCTGTTTTCTTGAAATAATTATGATATAATTATAAGAGTCTCGAACGGACTGTTTTGCAGCACAAACACCAACGAATCCAAATGCGAAATCAGAGTTGACATACACACTATTAGACACCAAAAAGACGAGGAATACCCAAAAAATGAAGTGATCAAACTCGTTCAACTTCTTAAACAACAATTCAAACCAATTTTCATTCACCAGACACGTGTTTCTGACAGTCAATACCCACCAGTAGAACATTTTTTGTATTTTAAGCCAGAGTGGTTTTATGTTTATATAACAATTGTGTGTCTATGAAAACCTCTGTGTATCCATATAGTTTGATGTTTATACAACAATAATGTGTCTATGGAACCGCTGTGTTTCCGGATCGTTTTACGTTAATACAAACATTGTGTGTCCATGAAGACCTCTGTGTATCCGGATAAGTGGGAAGATTGTACACACGTAATCCGGATTACCACACCATTTGCTAAAAGCAGATGTCCGTCCAAAGTCGGCGCTTTTTCCTTTTATGTGATGTCATCAAGGTTTTTTTGTTTCTGTACGTCTTTTACGATTGTTTTGTTTGATGTTCTAGTTATATTGCTGTGTCTTTTTGCGATTTGTAGTTTAATCGGATGTCATGTATGTGTCACTTTCGTGTGGGTTTGTTTAGCTGGGTGAGTGCAAAGTGGTCATGCTGGAGATCATTCCCTTTCCTTTATACACATTCGTAACGTAATTTTGTACACATCCAAACATTCCAATGGGGACCAATTGTGCTCAACTCCTTGCCGACATTTTCCTTTACTCGTACGAAGCTGAATTGGTCTCTGAAGGGAAAAGATACTTATCTTCTGACTTCAACTTCACTTACAGATACATAGACGATATGTTGTCCATCAATAATCCAAATTTCGCGGATTACCTGAGCAGTATCTATCCTTCGGAGCTTGAAGGCAAAGAAACTACATAGACAAATTATTCAGCACCCTATTTGGGCATAATGTTGTCCTACGACACTGATGTTCACATGAACACCTCACTCTATGACAAACGTGACGACTTCAATTTCAGCATACGTTCTGATTCTGACTATGATGTCCCACTCTCCAGAATGGTGGATGATATTCTGTTATAGACCATTTGAACCATCCAACCAAAGATTGTACTCTATGTCTTCCGAAATGGAAGTTACCGGATGTGACAGTTCTACCGAATTGAAGCGGCGGGTGTTGCATGCAAGCAGGAGATGCTTACTCTTCCTGGGCACCTGGTCTCACTCTCATATCGGGAGTTCGCTTCTTTTCATGTGGTGGAGGTTTTTGTTTGTTTGCTTTGGTTTCTGTGTTATCCTGATTTTGTGTGCCTTCGGTTTCTGATTTTCTGAATTATCGATTTTGTGCTGTATACAGGGATATGGTCATTATCCATATTTGTCATTAGTAGCGCAATATAGTTGTATTGCAGAAATCAAAATCTGTAAAAATCAAGAACAGGGTCGATTCTGTAGCATAATTAAAAGCAATCTATGCCCAAAACAGCACTGGAGCGACGGTTTTATGACGTTAACATCCCTCAACCCCAACCAAATCCTAGGACGAAATGATAAGTTTCAAAAATAGCAAAATAATACGGAGGTTTTTCAACTCTATAACTTCCCGAAGAAAATTTCAAACCAATTTATTATGCATCAGAAACGTGTTTCGGATATTAAATCTTCATCAATGATGCTTCCATCCAAAAAGACTTTTATGGCCGTCCTAGGTCGGCACCGGTTGCCCATTGGTCTTGTTGGTTTATGTGTAGTCCTTTGTGTTTGATGTTTCTGTGTTGTGCATTGACGTTCCTTGTCCCTTTGCGTCTCTTTCTGTGTTTGTCTGCTCTGTATTTTTGCATTGGGTGTTTTTGGGGTTTTGCTTTGAGTTCTGCAACCTGGTGTTGTTAAAGATCCCCTCCTTTGTTTTAGACACAGCCAAACTTCAATTTAGCAGTTCCCTTTGGTTATATTTTTTAATTAAATGTGTGCAATTATGGTGTCAAATTCTTAATGGGCCAAAACAAAGCTTAGTATTTTAAACAATATAATAATCAACACAAAAGACCAACATAAACCAAAGTGACAAATAGTTGCTCTGAGCCGACTTAGGACGGCCGCACGCCACCTTAGTGAAAGAATGTTAGACGTCTTCAATAGCATCATTAAAGAACAGATACATTTGCAGCATGGAACAGACATGTACGTTTCGGGTACTTAACCCTCGACATTGATCCTCAATCTATACAATGTAATATGGCCAAATAGTGTGAAAGTAATGTCAAAGACATAGCAGGTTGGTTGAGATATGATGCTACAAGATCCACGTTAAACTCAATAAGAAAACTCAATATCAGAATTCAAATACAAATTATATGAAAATATACAAACAAACAAAGATGGGAATGGTTATCCTAACGATGACGGAACGGAAAGCACTCTAATGAGTAAGGGAAAGGGGGAAATGCAGACCACTCTATAAAAACACGGCAATACTAACTTGAAAATCAATTTCCAAGGAGTTCAGTGTGAGAACGAAATATATAATTGGTAATGCCACTCACATCATTGCGGGGCATTATTAATATTACATTTGCCAGAATAAATTCCAAAACAAAAGGTTACTCTATCTTAACATGAATTAAAATTAGGATAAAAAAACTTCTGACTGTTTGGGTATGAATCCAAATACAACTGCAATGTGATTAACAAAACGAAAATGGTAACTATAAAAAACTTACCCATTACTAATAGATATAAGAAAGGAGGGGATCTCCAACAAGACTCGGTTGCAGCACCAACAGCAATACTCCAAACACCCCAAGTGAAAACATTGAGAAGACACACAGAACTACAGACAAGGAACAACAAACGAGATATCGAACACAAAAGACCACATATAAACCAACGAGACCCATGGGCAATTGGTGCTGACTTAGGACGGCCATTAGCCATGTTAGAAGCAGATGGTGTGGTTGTTCTGGATTACGTGCGCACACACCGCCAGGGGCACGTCAACATTTTCAGACGTATGTGAAGTTTCAAGACAACACTTTTAAATATATACTGTCGAATGTCTTCTGAAAAAAGCAATTTGTTGTAGTTGTCTCTACTTAAATGAAATGAATTGAAATAATAGTAAGGAAGTTTAATTTTCTTTAAAAATACATAATATTCAAGTCTCTTAGCCTGCCGATTATAGGTCTTGTGGAACCTGTTATTTCAATAACAGATATCGACAAAACCATACTGGTGGAGGAACAGTGGCCGCCCAGGACTAGTTACCGCCTACTGCGTTTTAGATGAACTTAGGGTTGAAACGATGACATGAAGACATGAGAAGTTACACATATGTTTTCCTGATTATGAAAAAAATACCTTATTCGGACGCTAGATATGTTAAGATAACAGATAAAAGGAAATTGACATGAATTCTGGGCGTTGGGAAAGGATAGATGTATTCAGTCTATCAGGTGGCATTTTACTGTTGGGATTTTTTTTTCATGAAAAAGGTACCATACTATCAAGTAAATATTACTTTCATTACTGTGAAAGTAGTGGAACAAATAGGCGGTAAGGCCGAGGTTTTGTTGGTTTTTTTTTCTGTTTTACGTCAGGTTGTGATCTGAAAACCTACCAGCCAGCAAGGGAAAAAACAAACAAGTTGAAAAAAAAACAAAATATCTATCGCGTGAGCCAGAATTTCATAGATGATTTGCGCTATTTCTTTACACTTTTACATCCATGATAATCTGATTAAAGAATATCACTTATAATGAAACTTTGAATTACTATTCACAATGCCCAATCACTATATCAAGAATTATTTGAATATCCAAACAGCAAGTATATTTTAATCATATGAATAAGTGAAATATGAGAGAGACTGACCGATATCAAGAGTGCCATTCCATTTTACCTATTCCAACCTGTCTGAACAATATGTGTATTAAAGCATCTAATTTTCTGAAAATGACACAAGATTGAAAAATATAATTCCATCATTTTCTTCCAAAGAGTTCTACCCAGTCCTAAATACATAGAATAGATTAGTTAATAGCAGCAGTATATTTGCAATGTGAAATGTGTACAGGCAAATGGGCTAAAGTGAACAACTCTATGGCATTACAGTTATCAGAGATTCATAACAACACTTTTATCATGTTGCCTGCAACACAAGAGCGACATATAGGAATAACTTTGTCCTGCACCTGTCTGTCTGTTGGTATGGAAGTCATACATGTACATGAATGTAAATTGATTGATAATGATATACTTTATCGTCAATCAAACTTGCAGGGTTGATCAAGTTCAACTGTTAAGGTCACATATTTAAGGTCAGACATGAATAGGTAACACAATGTAAGCACAACCATACACTATATTTGCAAAGACAGGCATTAGGAGGCAAATTGACATCAAAGCAAATTCTTAAATCATAAACAAGTGCACGTGATTTTCCAATTATAAATCAATATATATTTACATCTTTACAGCTTTAGAGTAGTCTTGAATTGGTGCACCCTGCCAAAACTGATATGAATCACGCTAAAATGAGAACACATACAGTACCTATTCTTGAAGACTTCTGGATTTTTGCCGTTCTTTATCTTTAGCCATGGAACGCCCCCCCCCCCCCCCCTTCTAAAGAATACAGACTTGTGGATGACAACTACTTATTTTTCATTGGATATAATTCGAGCTACGACTAGAAAAATGCACTATGAACCTCTTTAACGGTAGATTTTGAACACTTTTGTTCCTTATGATCGGAGTAACATACAAATATCTTTCATCGTCATTTGTAGCCATGTTTAACCCTTCTGATCCTTGAAAGGGGGTGAAATGCCCCTGTCATGATTCATCTCAGGCACTCGTCGCACTTAGTTCAGTATCACTTTGACGCTTTAACAGATGCGGTATATCGTTTAAAGCGCGTAGATCATCGTCATTAGGAAAAAAAATTAACGATCGAACATGGTTTTGGAATTCCGTATTCGGGAAATAAAAAAAGTATTTTGTTTGTTTTTGGAAAAACTGGTACAAAAACCTACCCGCACGCGTACGCAAAACAGGAAAAAAACTTTGGCCTAACTGGTACTGCAGTCTTGCAAAAAGTCTCCAATTTCAGTTACACTTTAAGACATTATAAAACCAAAATAATCAAACTTTTTGGAGAATATCATTTATAACCCAGTGTGATAAGCGTACACCATTGTCCATCCAAAGTTTCAATCAAATATTTTATTACTTACACGTTTTATTTACAAAAAAAAACGTGAAAAAATAGGCGGCCCCTGGTCGTCCACCAGTATCCCTTTTAAGGAGTACAAAATCGTTAATCGAAAAATAATCTTACCAGGGGCATACAAAACCAGGATAACGGGACAAAATGATTAAACACATCAAAAACGAAAGTATTTAGAATACATCACGAAAAGGCAGAACATGAAGCAACTGGTTCCGAATCATGACGCGCACCAACAATGTTTGTTACAGGTAATGTTGTTATCCCTTTCATTTGTATGATAACAAAGCGGTCCGATGACCGCACATACATGTAAAACGTTATTACAGCCAACTTGCTGTAAGATGACTACATACAACAATGTGATGCACAATTGATATACAGTTTTATATATACATGTAAATGGATATGGAACGAAATAGCAGAAATAGCTATCTATCTTGTCTATTTTCCTTTTAGTAGAAAAGGGGATTATCTCCAGCATGACCACCCTACAATTACACAGCGAAACAAACCCACAAGAAAGTGTTACGTAAATAAAATCAGACATAACTACAAACCACAAAAAAATCACACGAACATCAGACAATCGAAACAGACGTACAGAAACATTAAACCTTGATGACATCACATAAAAGGAAGGAGACCAATGTGCACCCGGCGCGCCGACTTTTGCCGGCCATCTGCCAGAAGCAAATGGTGTAGTTATCCGGCCGGATTGCGTACACAACCCTCCCAATTTTCCGAATACACAGAGGAATATTTCAAATTTATTAAAGTTGTTTCTCAGACAAAGTAAAATCCTTCTCTTTTGTAATAAAACAACCTAAACGAATGCTTCTTCTTGTACAGTGTGAAAACAACATTATCGGCATTGTCATCATATTGAATATTTTTCGAATCAAATTGTTTTAATTTTTCAGATTTCAATTAAAAGATGTTAGCAAACACCATTCTTGTGAAGGAAGTCAGCAGCTGCAGTAATGATGCAACACCTAAATCGAAGACCATGTTCCCTAAAATGGTTTTCTCTATTATCGGCGATTCCGACAACTTCGTACCAAAGCCTTCGAGAAAAACAGTATTTCAATCGGCGCTCATTGACGCGGCACAAAATGCTGGAGGCAAGTGTAATAAGCTTTGTACAAATGAGGGGTTCTTCATCCCGATGGTATTATTACAGGTTATATTGAGAAAGTTTTCGTTATTAAACAATTTCACACTGTAACAGTTTAGTAACTACGAAACACATTTTATGATAAAAAATGAAAGAAGAAGACTACATACGCTACAGCCCCAAAAATGAAACCAAAGGACACTACTGAAATACAGTTGACTGTGTCAAAATATCACTTCGGCATTTGATAAGTACAAATGACGAGGATTTACTACCCGGAACACGTTTCTGGTGTATTAAAATTGGGTTGAAATTTTCTTCAAGAAAGAAAAAAAATTGGAACACTTCTATATACTGTGTTCACAGCAAGCAGGAGAAGTCAGAATCATTTCTGCCCCCTTGTAGAAAATTGAGATATTTTGCTTTCTTTTGCAATTTTAATGTTGTGTATGCCTGTTCAATCTTTAATGATCCGTGAGGTGGTTTATTACATACATGTGCATATTTCAAAGAGGTACCAAGTAAAAAAAAAAACAAAAAATTGGACTTCATCAAGGCATTTACTCTTTAAGTTTAGACTTATATAAATATGTTTCCATTTAAAATTATTATCTTGGTGATTTCTATTATTAAAAGTTTAATTGTTTCGATTGCACGAAAAGAGTAAGGCATTTGAAATGCTTGATAAGCTTTACTTGTAGAACACACCCGTATTAACTCTCTCTCTCTCTCGTGTAGCAAATGACGAATGCGCTTGTACATCACTATAAATGTGTCGCGATGTCCACAAACTTTTGCTATTATGCTATTATCATGTTGAAATCACGAATTTGAAATTTCTCTTCACTGGGCTTTGTTTACCATAATCTTCGCATGCAGATAATGTGAAAGGAAATTGACTTAAGAATGTGAAGATGCTGTTAAAAATGAAAACAAATAAAAGTCTTGGAAGTTACGGGCTAACGAATTTTATAAAACATTTTGCAAAAAATAGAATAGCATGTATTGCACTCTTTAAAGTATGCATATCATACTGGTAAACTCAGTGATTCGCAAAATTTGGCTATTGTTTCACTTATTTTTAAAAAGGGGATCCAAGGAGCTTAAACAATTAGAGACCTATTACTCCTTTGAACTTAGATTTTAAAATTGCAGCTCATGTTTTGGCAACGTTTACCAGATTCAAAATTGTCATCCATAAAATAATTGATACTGACCAGAACGGGTATATTAGAAATAGATTTATTGGTTTTGATGCTGGGCAGATTTAGGACATTATTGATTTTTTGGAATCATTTTACATTGATTCATGTCACTAGATTTTAAAAATGCATTTGATGCAATTGTAGGATTTCATGATAAAAACATTACATAAATTTGTAAATCATTTATCTCATGGGTGGAGAATTATATAAAGCTGACACAAACTGGTCAGTATCAATTATTAAAGTGAGAATCACAACTCTTTACGTGTGCAATACATGATATTCTATGTAAGGATATTCGCAATATTTCGGTTTTTTAAAATTCCCGATTCGCTAGGTAGACATCTTTTACTCAGATTAATCGCTACCTGGATTACGAAACTCCAAACTGCATATCCCCTTGGTTTAAACGATCAAATTATGGACAAGGAAACATTTCCGCGACCACAACTAATATTCATGTATTCTCAATCCGCCCAAACATTTAACGGAAGCATAGGTCTCACGGAAGACGATCAAGCCAAAAACTTAGAAAAAGATCTAGGTTACACCGTACCCTCAACGATTCTCTTTTAATTGCACACAACGGCGGCAGACATGAACTGCTTCATGCTCTCGCATCAGTTCCAGCAGTTCAATTGAAATCTATCTTGGTGAAACACTGTTTGCATTCTTAAGAAATCTGATTGATTCAGAATTAACATCATTGTCGCATTCGCACAGAATAAACTTTATCCAGTTGTCAAAAATACCCCCCCCCCCCCTAAAAGACGATTCATAAATATTTAATTTATTAACAAAGGTTTCGATCTTCTAATCATCTCTAATATTTTCGGGATCATCGCGTACAAAATGCATTCCTCAATATTTTGAGAAATTAGAGCCTCCTCTTATTTGTTGCAAGTATAGGAAACCTATTAGATATTTCGTATTTAACTACAATAAAGTGACATAAGATCCTAAAATACTTGAAAATTCTGTTTAAGTGTTCTCCGAATACACGTTTATTCTTGACCAGAATAGAATACCATCATATAATTGATGATAATGGCCATATGACAGGCCTAAAGTAAAATCATATAAAGAAGATTTAAGCAGTATTTACTTGGTTTAATCAAAGGGGATTCCCGTGGAACATATCATTTGCGTATCACCTGATACGCCACAGTGACTAAAGGAAGCTTTATATAACTATATCAAACGATGGTATATCGGAAGGAGTCGAATCGCATTCTCTGAACGACTGGAAAAACCTCATTTTGGACATTATTGACATTCAAATACACAAACTTTCACAAAAATCCTCACCTTTTTAAAAATTCAAGTTCTAAATCTGAAAGATATTTCAAATCCAAATTACGTAGATGACATGAAAAAAAATTCTTCGCTCCTGCAGATAAAACAGCCACCAACACCATAATCATTTGAAAACGTTACTATAAATAAACTTTAGTTTCGGGACTTTCTTCTACAAATACTTACATAAAAAGCAATGAAAGTTTCCCCAACATTTTGAGCAAACAAAACAGTGAAATTTCTTCATTCAACGTCCCTAATTCTTAATTGCATCTTCCTACAATATACTGCATACAAAAACTTCAAAAGTATCCTTACAAATTTAGATACGTTGCTAATTCTAGCAATTGCTCAACTATAATTTTGTCTAGAAATCTGACGTCAGCATTCACGACCGTAAAGGAACACGTTGCAAAATATTGTGAAACTGTTCTAAAACAGGAATGATGTAAATTCATTTTGGTCTAGCAAAAATTCAGGGGATATGATTGACAAAATGAAATCTACAAATGTTCAAGCCAATACGATTTCTTCATACGACTTTTCAAATATGTACACCACGCTTCCTCACGACAAGTTAAATGATCAATTGTCCAAACTCATTTAATGGTGCTTTTATCGAGAGGGGAAAACTTATATTTGTACATCTGAAACAAAGGGTTTCTTTTCCGCTACAGAATATAAATCATACAAATCATGGACATGTAGTGACCTGTGTAGTGCCTTGTCCTTCCTCTTAGACAACATTTATGTACGATTCGGTGAGAATCTCTACAAGCAAGTTGTAGGGGATCCCTATGGGTACAAATTGTGCGTTTCTTGTTGCAGGTTTAATATTATACACGTATGAAAAAGAATTTATCCAAAATCTTCAAAAGTGAAATAAACATGATGATGTGAAATATTTCATTGGTACTTCTCGGTACTTGGATGATATTCTTACTTTCGACAATCCTGTTTTTGAAAAGTATTTTAAAAGATGTTATTTATCCACAAGAATTGACCCTCAACAAGGCAAACGTTACAAACACAGAAACACCATTTTTGGACCTAAATATTAAAATTGTTAATGGAGAGATTCATACAAGTGGGTATGACAAACGAGAATGATTTTGGATTCAACATAGTTAATTTTCCCTGGCTTGACGGTTCCTAGATTACCGTCATACGGTATCTGCATTTCACAACTCATCCGGTATGCTAGAACATGTACTGATGTTTTTGATTTTCATAGTAGAAATTTATAAATAACAAAAAAAACAACTTTTAGGTCAAGGTTTTCGCTTTCACAAACTAGTAAAGACTTTCTGGAAATTTTACAAAAAATATATTGACTTCTTTTGAAATTCGGACCCATACAAGCAACAGATTATGTTACTTTAGGTATTTCACAGCCTGCATTTTATGGTAACATAATCAACAAAATAAGAAAGATCAAAGGTAGACAGCATAACCATCGAAAATGCGTCAAAGTCATCAAACGCCTTTTATACCGTGGATATAATCCTAATGTCACCATTCGGACACTAGGCTTGGTACTTGACCAATCTACACTCTTTTTTTTTTTTTTTGGTACGAGTTGGTCATGGTACGAAATGGTTATGGTACGAGTTGGTATACGAGTTAATTATGGTACGAAGTGACCATAAACCCCTTGTAAAATCGCATTCTTAAGACTTGCGCTCTGACTGATTTCGACGACTTGACTCCATGACGGGCCCTGTCCAAACCTCTTTAGAGAAGACAAGAGCCCCGGCCACCTGACTTCTCTGAATGTCAGTCGGACTCCTCTGATGATAGCATATATGAGCTCTCTGAAGCCGGCAGAGCACGGACTGTATTACGCACGTCCTCTTTTTATATCCATTTACATATTCATCTGTGTTGCTGGGGCCCCTGTGTTTTACGGTCGTGTTTGTGTGTGGTCATCGTACAGAGAGGAGGTTGTTTTACACCATAATTGTGCGTTCTTCGAGACTTCTGGGTAATCGGAAAAGTGGGAGGGTTGTGCGCACGTAATCCAGGATAACCACACCTTCTGTCATATTCGTAGCAGATGGCTGTCCTAAGTCGGCACCGGTTGCCCATTGGTCTCGTTGGTGTATGCGTAAGTCCTTTGTGTTTGATGTTTCTGTGTTATGTGATGACTCTCGTTTGTTTATGTGTCGTTATTTGTGTTCAATGTTTCTATGGTGTGAGTTGGTGTTCTTTGTCCCTTTTGCGTCTCTGTGGGTGTCTGCTCTGTGTTTTTGCATTGGGTGTTTTGGAGTTTTGTTGTGGGTGCTTAACAGAGTGTTGTTGGAGATGCCCTCCTTTCTTCCTCTGTGAGACCTTTATACACTGTCCGATTGAGAACTCACTATGTTTACTTCGGATTTTAGTTTATTCTTGTTGAAATATATTTCTCAAATAATTCTTTGAATAACAAATACAAAAAATCTTCGGTACACTTTTTCAGATATTTTTTTTTTTTGCCGAGGTAATCACGTTTACCTTGGTTAAGACCGATAACTCTTTTCTACAACATAACTTTCTAATGCCATTTATGAATGGGAATTTCATCGTGGTATGAAATTGTAAACCAGAAATAGACTTTAGTGTAGGTTATCCTACTTGTTTAAAGCATTATCAATTTTTATTATAGGATGTATTTGTGTATGAAAATGTATGATATCATTTTGAAGAAGAATCACTTTGGTTCTGCATAGAAAGCTGGATCCTAGTTCGGAGAGACAAAGGTAGCGTAAAGAAAATTGTGTCAGACGCATTCTACGATTACTTCTGCAGAGAGTTCTTTGACGCTAAAGGAAAATCTTAAAGAGCTATAAAAAAAAACCAATATCCTGATCCATCGATTCATATAATAGAATTAGCACAAGAGAACGGCAAAGTTACTGCAAAAGAAAGAACCTTTGTGCATGAACCACATCCATATCCAAAAAAGAAGAAAGAGCGTCATTTTAATTGTCTTCAGAAATCAAAATCTGGTGATGGAGAAGAGGTCAAATACAAATATTTATATAATGAGGTAAGTTGTACGGTGTTTGCAAGTATGCCTGAATTATATTCGTTCATAAAGGTCTTTTTAATTTAAGTTAGATATATATATTACATGTGATTTCCTACAAGAGCAAATACTAAAATTGAAACTATGAACGTGTGTCTGATAACACCAATTTCGCGTAGTATTTTTATATGTGAAATTCTTTATGATACACTCAAACAATTTTGACTGAATATTTACTGCATCAGTTCTGTTTCCGCCGAGGCGAAATGAATTTTGTTTTCTTGTACGGTTCACGCTCAAGGATAAGAAGCCTCCTAAACTTCTTACAGATATAAAAACGCCTGCCATTGATCAGCCCGACGTTGAATGCAAATTGTCAAAAATGGCAGGACCATTTTTCAATTTGGAAGACTCATCAGAACTAATTCTAAGTATGTTTTTTTTAATTCAAAAAGGGTTTCATGAAACAATAAGGCAGTATAGACATGTTTGATATATACGTGTAGAAGAATGGTATCCAGTGTATAATTCCTCTTCAGTTCATATATATGAAAGGAGGGGATCTCCGACAACACCTAGTTGCATAACCAACAGCAAACCCTTAACTTATCAAACCTAGACATATCAGGATCAAGAGGGCCCTTCAACCAAATTTTCAAACAAAAAAAGAACCTCTCCAAGAGTGCATCACATCTGTTATATCTGCGTCTCAACAGCAAATAGGAACTTTGAATTGAGAAGAATATTTAATTTTGTAAAAAGGGAGTCGATTCCATCAGAGTTGGGTTTTTTTCCCTTGACAAAATATTTTCAGGTTCCCGGAACGTTTTTAGATCGTAATAACACGGGACGGGTATTGAATGCAAACAGAAGACACTTACTCTCCAGGGGCACCTAGTCTCACTTCAAAATATTGTTAATTCTGGGTTTCGTGACAATTCCAATGGAAAGTCTAATGAGTAAGGGAGGTCGGAAATTCGAAGTTCAATAGTGGTCAGAGTTCAAGTATTGTGTCCAAAAGTCGATTTATGTTATATTTATTAATTACATTACAGGTATGCGAATACCAGTCATACTGATTGTAGTTGAGGGAGATTTGAAAACTATTGAATACATCGAATTTGCCGTTCAGGAAAACATCCCTATTCTGCTGGTGAAAGGATCAGGGAAAGCTGCAGATCTTATCGTCAAATGCATGCAAGAGTAAGTGTTTAAATTTTGTCTTATATCTAAACCAAATCCTCATTACAGCAAACTGAGGGGAAACACTCTGAAAACGAAAACAAAAAGCTAGAGTATATCCATTACGCTTAAACATTTAAACCAAGCTTAAACATTTAACATCAATTTTCTGTAAACACCAATACTTTTGGAAAACGCATGTTCTCCGATTTTCATAGAATGTCATATATGTGTAGGGATAAAAGCAAGAAATTTAAAAAATCAACAAACCGTTGTCGAGTGGCTTGGTTATTATGGCATCCAGCTCATAAGATACCAAAATATGAAAATTAAAAATTTTTAAAGCCTGTCTATGTTTCATACGAAAGTTCATAATTTCAATCATTATCAAATTCAAACATAGAGGCTTTAGGATACTCAACCCGATTTTGTTTATAAACATGATTACCATGGCAATGATATTGATCATTATGGCAGAAATTTTTTTAAAAGATGTTAGATTTAATTTCTGGGTTTCTTTTTTTCCATTTCTTTGTGTTAAATAATAAGCATGTCATCTATTGATTTGAAAGAACTTAAAACATATTACACTAAAATAAGTAAATTACGAAGGATTTCAGTAGCAAGCGTTTCCATGTTTTTGAAATATTGAAAAAATTGGACTTTCAGAGATTGATAAACAAAATATCAACTTTATTGTCAAAATGTGATAACATCTTGTTAAAACGCACAATGTACGCTTTCAAAAACTTAGTAATACATAAAATGAGTGGAGTAAACGTTACCATGGCTTCCATTTTAGAAAATATCGTAGTTAAAAATCTAAATGTTGTTGTACTAATAATTTCCATTCCAAAAGTAATTACTCAATCCATAAAACTGAGTCTGATAAAAAAAACCTTCCTGCTTTTGAAGATGCTTTTCAGTACTAAAAAGAAGTAATTGTAAGAGTGTCCTAGATATGTATATAAGCGTGAATGATTGATTAGGAATTATATACCTCTAACTTTAGAGCAATTGTTATTTGGAGGTGAAAACTTTGACGATGCAACAAATTCAAACATTTTATTTTCTTTACAAAAATACATCAAATCAACTAAGTTTCCTAACATTTTATTCATAAGTATATATTGTTGTTAAATACCATCATCATCAGTATCGTCGTCATCATCATACTCATCCTTATCATCGTTATTTTATCTAACATTGTTTAACTGTTTATTTTATGTATAATGTATATGGGAGAAGACTTTACATAATGTTGTTAAAATTTGTTGTCCAATCCCTGTTCTCGAAAAAAAAATCCTTTTGGAATTTGCCATAACAAAATAATACAGCAGGCATTCTATATATTTTAGTAGTAGACAGGGATATGGTCATTATCCATATTTGTCATTGAAATATTTCAATACACTGATACAAAATTTTAGACTAACCAAGAGAGAGTCAAATCAATAGCACTTGACGTATGTGCAGCGCTGCCCAAACTGATTTCAACAGCGGTATCACTACTCCAACAATCATAGATAATCGAAAAAAAAAAGCATTTTGATGCCAAAATATTGATAAGCCTATATGGTTATGACAATTTATATACATGTGATGTTTCTTTTGGTTTTTTTTTTTCTTCTAGAAATTATCTAAATGTTTGAGGTTTTGAAAATTCAACTTATGATCTGATCAATACTGACATACATGTACCATCGGATGTAAATCCATCGCAAAATGTGTTATGGATTTAAGGTATATTAGTCAATTTAACTCCGATTTGCCATGCAATATATTCATGATTAGTACATGTCATTAACTGCTTCTTTTAATTAGACTTCATAAAATTTATATTTAACTTTCAGTCCTGAGAATTTCAAGACCGCCGTGATCGAAATGTCGCCTCTGTTGTTTGGCATCAGTTTCAGTCGACAGAATTTGGACAAATTATTAGCATCTATCAAAGTTCTACTGGATTCGCAAATACGTCATTTAGTGAGTTATTTGTATTTTTTCAAAACAAAGGAGGGAATCTCCAACAACACCAGGTTGTAGTACCCACAGCAAAACCCCAAAACACCCAATGCAAAAACACAAATTAGACAAGCACAGAAAGAGACGCGTAAGGGACAAGGAACGTCAACGCACAACACAGAAACATCAAACACAAAGGACTACACATAAACCAATGCGACCAATGGGCAACCGGTGCCGACTTAGAACGGCCATCTGCCACGGAAATAGCAGAAGGTATGGTTATCCTAGATTACGTGCGCACAACCCTCCCACTTACCAAGAGGTCTCGAAGAACGTACAATTGTGGTGTAAAACAACCTCCTCACTGTCAGATAACCACACACAAACAAGACCGCAAAACGCAGGGGCCCAAGCAACACAGATGAATATGTAAATGGATATAAAAAGAGGACGTACGTGATACAATCCGTGCTCTGCCGCCGCGAGCTCATGTATGTTATCACCCGAGGAGTCTGACTGACATTCAGAGAGGACAGGTGGTCGGGGCCCTATCTTCTCTAAAGAGGTTTGGACAGGGCCCGTCATGGAGTCCCGTCGTCATAGTCAGTCAGAGTGCAAGTTTTAAGAATGCGCTTGTACAAGACTGTAGATTGGTCAAGTACCAAGCCTAGTGTCCGTCTGGTGACTTAGTAGCATCTTGCTCAGTGCACTGCACAATTCATTGTGCTGACTAAATTGACTGTATTGCATGCGATGTAAGTCATTTACGGCATTCTTCAAATATGCACTGAAATTTTAACTTTACAATGTTTATTTCAGTAATTTATATAATCAGTTGGTAGGTATTACTTCATGTGAACCTCGGTGATGTCATTTAATAAGTTTTGAAGTGTTGCAGCGAGGTTATATGTTATAGAACTACCTTACTGATTTAATATATCTTGAATTGTCTGTTACTATAAGCGTGATAGAATAATATAGAATTTAGGAGTATGTTGATATTTAAATCTTTTTGATCAGCCTTTGGTCTGCACAACTAGTACTCTGTCTCTGTCATATGTCTTCAAGTGCAATCGACGGGCTGGATTTTAAAATCTGATTTTAATCATGTTTGACTGACTTAAGGAGAACCCTATTGATTTTCAAGTTCACAGGTCAAAAGTCAAGATCACTGGTATGGTCTTTCCAGTCTATAGATAGGATTTTGTCAATAGAAATTCACGAATTATTTCCAAATTAATTGAAAAGAACGCCTGCATCCTCTTAATTTCCTAGATGATAGATGAAAGATCTTGAACACAAATATGTTCATATTTCGTCTTCATAGTTTCAAGGACACAGTTGCCAACAAAATGCGCAAAACATAGGTCTTTAGTATAGCTATTGATCTTGATCAAAGGAATGATACTATTGATTTCAAGGTCAAATGTTTGTCAGTGTACTTTTTGTGTTCATGTGATTGTTTTGTGTAAATTCAAGTATGTTTGACAAGTTGAACTATTACACTCTCTTGTGTGTAGAGGTATGATTTTAAAGAGAAAACTAAGAAGATAATCAAACGGCTAGCCCTCAACGTACCTGCGCTTAAAGTTAAACGGTAAAAAATAATAACTGATGAAGACAATTCATACAACGAATAATTCTATAAACGCAAATGTCTTCCAATCAGCAAATACGTAACTGAGAATAATTGTCCATCGGTCATGATCATAAACCACTATCACCATCGTTTTCTTATTTTAGATCAATGTCTTTGATGTTGACAACGATGATCCACTGATGCTGTCAAAGATTATTGGAGAAGCCATTGTAAGGACATGGGCAATGGAAAATGCTGACGAAGGCAAGATAGTCCTATTTAAAATTTTAAGCGATTCGCATAACATTTTGACCGATTATTGTTTTACACTTCACAGTCTTGCTTTTCAGTATTCTTCTCTGATTTAAAAACTCAATCAACCTTAAGTTTTTGTACGGTTCGTTTTCCTTTATTTACTACATATTTCGGCTTATGGGACATTTTACGAGAAACGGATACCAATTTATATAAAAAATCCGAATAGAAGCATTTAGTAAACTTTTATAAAATATACAATGTGGCATGGTTTGAGAAAGATCGATGACACGAAAACGGATCATTTTCATCTTCGCTAAAGGGAGGGGGAAAGGTATTCTATTAAGTTTTATTTTGTTCACTTTAATATGGAAGATTTGAAAATTCTATTTTACCTGTCCTCTCTCTGAATCTCAGTCGGACTCCTCGGGTGATAACATGTATGAGCAGAGCACGGACTGTATTTCGTACGCCTTCTGTCTCTGTATCCATTTACAAACTTGCCTTTTTCTACATAGAAATAAGAATTAAGACTTCAACAAGACAATTATGCAGTGAAGAACAATGAAAAGCCACATTTATACCTCATAAAATGTTTAAAGCTTAACTAAGTCTTTAAAAACCCCCATGACGTAGTAAATTTTTTTAGGGAACGGAAATTGTTAGAAGTGAAACTAACAATCTCCGTCCCCTAGCTAAAAATACACTTGGTCATGTGTTGATTTGAACTTTCCCCCTGATGACGTTTTGCATACTAATGTATCGTGACCCAAAATCCACTACCTCGAGTACTCGAGCGGTATATAAAGAAGCCTGGACGCGTGGACATTGTCATTTGTATGAGATGTCGTCTACCTGTAAAGATGAGTTCAGAAATTAGAAAATTGCATAGAAAATCATACATTAAAATATATAACATTAAAATTGCATAGAAAATCATACATTGAAATATATAATTTTCAAATAAGAATAAAATTATTTTCTCATATATAGTTATAATGAATGAGATCTGCCCCGGGTACGTGATAGAGGGAGGGGACTCGGGGATCGGGAGTTGGGAGTTGGGGGGGGGGCTCCGGTACATGTTTCACATATACAGCACCTCCAAAAGAAATTATGGCGTATGCATAATGATATACAAGTACTATGTTTAAAAATCAAAATTCAGGTACAGATTGGAAAAGTTGGGGGGGGGGAGATTTGCTACAGGTAAATCATCATGAAATGTAGTAAATAACAAATGATTATTTACAAAGAAAACATGATCACAAACTTATCACAATGCATATGCATGTAGGGAACTCAATGTTTCAAAATTTGGACAGATCAAGAGGGTTTGGGGTTCGGGGGGGTTTGATCGAATGGTAGCCCGAAATCAAAGCGTTGAAATAAAACATATGAAGCGAAATATTATTTGCTTGTAATTTACATAAAAGATCTGGACGAAAAAAAATCTGGGAAAAAGAAGCGTTGTGAGGTTTTGAGTTCGCGGATGGGGGGGGGGGGGGGGGGGAGGTGCTCGTTACAGGGAGGAAGTAATGCATACTCCATATGTAATTCAAAATTACACTCTTTTACATACTGAAATGCTTCTTAGCTATGTCTGCCTATAAAATATTTATTTTCAGTATAGCTGTATCTTACACAATTACATAAATACACTTAGTGACCCACATTATATATTTACATTGTACCTGTTTACTAAACGACTGAAATACAAAAATTTCCTAATTTCAAAATCTATTTTTAACAAGTCCATTGTCTCAATCTTCTAAAATTATATCAGAATAAAAAACTGCACATTGCATGGTTTTACTTACATGTTGATAAAGCAAATACAATCCTATATTACAAATGATCGGTACACATGTTACTATTTTACACGCATGTGAAAAAACCGCGTGTTCGATTAGAGCTTTAGTAATACTTCTCTTGTAAATAGTAAGTAAGATCACAGTTTCGTTATCCTAATGTTCTATGTTTGGAACAAAATAAGGAGTGCTACATCTAAATCAAAATGGCTCATATTTTGATGAATTAAGGTGATCTATACATTTTCCAAGGGGGGGGGGTGTTTCCAAGTCGTCACTGTCATTGTAGGGGTGGGGGTGTCCCCATATGGGCATATATATGGTTATAAGTAAAATTCAACTTGAAAACGGAAAAAAAAATCCAGCAATTTTGGACAAATCACAAGAATGAGGGCCATAGTTTGTGGGATTTGAAAGTATTTTCTGAAAGTATAAAGGCCCTACTCAAGAATGAATTTGATTTACATGTACACTTTACCAATTCAGGTATTTCGTGAAAATTTTTGGTTAAAAATAACTAATTCTATGGAAATGCTGAAAATTGGAAATGCTTTATTTTATTCAATTTTTTGGAGTCCTTACATACTTTGGACAAGTACTCATATCAAAAGTAGTTAATGAATGTTTTCGGTCATCACATTTCAAAGGGCTTCCTTAGAGGCTTATAGATATATAATGAATATAATGCATTACTATTACATGTAATAGATGCATGTTACACCATAGAGTCTAATTTCATGTACAAGCTTCGAAGGAGAACTTCAGTTTTTCCCCTAATTTACAATTCTAAATTTTAAAATTTGTCTAGAAAATCCTCCCCTCAGACCCTCTTACAAGATATAAATTTTGTTTACTGAGGATTATATTGTAAATACTTCTATCTCTATGTTTAGAAGTGAATTAAATTTTTCATATAAATAATGTAATATTTTAGAGTTTTGAATAAAAATCAAGAATTTCTATTAAAACACAAACATTCTTTATATATTGCAAAAAAATAATCATGCTCCGACAAAAGAAATCTCAAGCCCACCCCCCCCCTCCCCCCTAATATTAAATGGACCATGCCTACAGACAGACATGCTTCGCTAAGAACGAGACGTTCGGTAGTTTTTGGGAAATCATGCATTCGAAAATCATTGATATAAGGGAAAAAAGGAATAGCTATTCAAAAATGAAACCACGTGAATGCATGTTAAAAGCTTTAATGAGTTTCAGGTGAAATTAATTTTATATTCCAATTCCTATACTTTAGATGTGGATTTAAAAAAAAATTCACAGAAATTCAAAGTAATTTTACTCTTTCTTCCAACATTTCAGCTCCAGAGTAGTGCATATGATGATCGTTCATGGATGATTTAGACCAAACAAAACCCCTCCAACTTGCCACTTTTAATTGGCCGGATTGCAAAGCAATTCCGGTCTATAGATTGACGATGTCCGTCTGTCTGTCTGTCCGTCTGTCTGTCTGTCCGTCTGTCGTCAACAATTTGGTTAAAGTTTCTGGTTGAAGCAAAATCGAAGGAACTGTATGCAGTGGAAACTTTATATTATACATGAAGGTTGCCCATGACAAGACCTTTCAATTTATGCCGTAACAATTGACCTAGTGATCTTGACCTTGGACTTTGACCTAGTTAAAGATTTTGGTTAAAGTTTCTGGTTGCAGCAAAATCTGAGGAACATTACGCAGTAGAAACTTTTATATCATACATGAAGGTTGCCCATGACAAGACCTTTCAATTTATGCCTTAACATTAATTAATTTGTCCTAGTGACCTTGACCCGGAGCTTTGACTTAGTCATGGTTATGGTATCGGGAAAGTGTGTAGACTGTAAGGCCACTATGTTCCCCATTCCCTCAGCATAAATTGAAAAGAAAGGGCTATACAGAATTTGATTGTGTGAGGGAGGGGGTAAATAGTTTCAACACAAACTATTGATAAATAGGATTGTCAAGAATTCTATAAATTGATTCTTTCCCATTTCCGATGCGAATTCCATCTGTTGCATCCCAATGTCTCCACGTTCACGCCCCCCCCCCCCCTCCTTTAACACATCAATGGAAATAATCATACAAAGGATCATAAATAGAAATTCCAATGGATAATGAAGCTTATTCAAATATTCGGTAACTAGTATACATGCATATTTTAATTGATATGAATTTATAAAAGCCCATTTTCATTATGCGATTAGTCTAATCGAAGACGCGATTTTCACAAGTGTCTAAACAATGGGGTCATGTATGTCGTAGAAAATTGTGTACCGACCATTGGCCTGTATTGGATTGTATTTTCTATAATATCATGTAAGTAAAACACTATAATTATCATGCAGTTTTGTATTCTCGAAATTTAGCTGATTAATTACATTTTCTAAAAGAAATTTTGAAATGAGGAATATGCAGAGAAACAGCTATGCCTTTCACAGTATACAGGTATATGTAACAAAATCGTATGTAATGAAAATAGAATATTATAGAAGAATTTAACTATTGTATTTTAGTATGTTAATGTATGTACTTTTATTGTGCTTTTTTGCATGACAATGTTTCGATATAACATCCCCCCACACACACCGGCATCCCCCTCCCAACTGCTCTTCCGTCTAATAAATTGCATGCCATTCTTTGATGTAAACTTTTAGCAGTAAACACTGATCAATATACTATTTCACTTCAGATAACATAAATGTCCAATAATTTAACCCCCCTCCCCCTTTCCGACCCAACATGTCTTGCACGTCTGGTCCATGTTGCCAATTTGATGCTATTCAACTTGAAGACGTTTACATTGATACCACTTGGTGAGTCTCACTGCTGGTGGACCAGGAGTCCCCGAGGGCACATGTAGCCAAGTTCGATCAATTTCGGTTGATCGTTTCTTCAACGCATTCTAAATTTCTGTTATCAAAATTTCTTGAAATTTCTAAAAAGTGGGTCCTGTAGCATCATACCCCACCCATCCTGCTACGTCTTTCGGTACGCTTTTTGGACAAAGTAACTTTCATACTTTTTTGGCATATTACATTGTTTAGATTTGAGGATCACTGACGAGGGTTAAGTACCCGAAACGTGCATGTCTGGTCCATGTTGCCAATTTATCTGTACTTAAATGATGCTATTCAACTTGAAGACGTTTACATTGGTTGATCATAAACATTGGGCTCCCTCTTCATCTACATGTATATTTGATCTCCTTTGCTTGTGAAAAAATCATTTCAATTTACTTTCATGTCTGTTGGTTTGAATGATATACTTGAGTCCAACAACATCCCACCCCTCCACTATTTCACATATGTACCAAATTTTGATCAATGTAAAACGTAGCATATAATTTTTTTGACATTGTAAATACATGTAACTATGAATATTTTGAATTCATCTTTTTTGTTCGCAATATTTTATATAAAACATATGAAACAACCTACCCATCCGGTCCCGTCCCCATCCCGTTCTAAAACAACCCCCTCCCACCCATCCCCTTCCACAAGTTCCCAAGATTATGTACCCGTCTTTAAATTATTTCAGTAAAACTAAAGATTTCATGATTACTTTATCCATTTTCTATTTCAATGTATGGTTTTCTATGATATTTTCTAATTTCTGAACTCATCTTTACAGGTAGACGACATCTCATACAAATGACAATGTCCACGCGTCCAGGCTTCTTTATGTACCGCTCGAGTACTCGAGGTAGTGGATTTTGGGTCACGATACATTAGTATGCAAAACGTCATCAGGGGGAAAGTTCAAATCAACAGATGACCAAGTGTATTTTTAGCTAGGGGACGGAGATTGTTAGTTTCACTTCTAACAATTTCCGTTCCCTAAACAAATTTACTATGTCATGGAGGTTTTTAAAGACTTAGTTCAGCTTTAAGGTTTGTTCTCAACCCGTGTTAAGCCCCATCCGCAATGCTAGGAATATCATGATGCGTGTGTATTATTCTACTGTGATCAAGCGTCTCTGCAGTACATGTATCAGAACTTGCGATAGATCAAATTTAATGAAAAAATCTGTTCTTTGCGAAGGTTAGACTATTGCTGAATCGGAGGTAACATCATTCAAGTGATCAATGCGATAAATTTACAAAGGAGTATGTATGGTTTTTATGGTAAAGTGGCCCCCTAAAATCGACTTCTCCAAAATTAAATTTTGTTGTCATTTTTAGAAAGTTAAATATCTATATTTTGAGAAATCTAGTTACAAAAACTACCCCTCGATTTGTAAGACATTTTATATTTAGCATAAATATCATGAAAACCGGTGATCTTGTCAATTTTTCACGAAAAATAACATAATTCTTGATTATTTTCATTGAGATAATATCGAGCGGGATCGTGAACAACCTTTTCCTCTTGCATGCACTTAAAGACGCACAAAAGTAACTACATATCAAAATATAAAAGTTGTTCAGAAGCCCGCTCGATACTAACTGATAGGAAGTTTGTCGAAAATAAGCCCAAAAATGACTTTTTTCCAGAAATTTAGCAAAATACACCATTTTTGGAGCCCAAATTCTATGAAAGTGAGAAAGGAAACTAAAGAATATGCATAATTTCATTAGTAGCCTACATTGTAGAATAATATTGATACAAATTCATTACTTCATGAAAACTTCAGATTCTGCCCTGAAAAGGGGCCACTTTACTATATAAACCATATATAGTCCTTTCTTTTCACAAAATCAGTACTCCCGATCAAAATGTGTGCAGTGTTTGACAAAATAATTTTCACACTTTTTGGTCATATTACATCGTTTAGATTGAGGATCACTGACGAGGTTTAAGTACCCGAAACGTGCATGTCTGGCCCATGCTGCAAATTTATCTAGTCTTAAATGATGCTATTGTATTTGAAGACGTTTTAATTTTAATTTTAACCATTCTAGTCTCTATATTAGTTTTAATAAAACAAAAAAATATTATTCTTGTTTGTTTCTATTTTAAAGACAGACCTAATTTATACTTTACTGTCGCCACTTAAATTGAGATGTTAAAATGTTCAACATCTTAAATTGCAAACCATCATTAAAGAACATATAAAATTTGCAGCATGTACCAGACATGCCCGTTTCAGGTACTTATCCCTTGTCAGTGATCCTCAATCTAAACAATGTAACATGACCAAATATTGAGAAAGTTATTTTGACCAAAATGTTCCGAAAGCCGTAGCAGGATTGATGGGATATTATGCTACAGGACCCACGTTTTAGGAATTTCAAGTAATTTTGATAACATATTTTCGAATGCGTTGAAGAAACTTAGCTACGTGTGCCCTCGGGGAATCCTGGTCCTCCAGCAGTGACACTCATATACATACATAAAACAGTGTTTTAAACATCACTCGACAGCTCTCTCGGTAAGAACTTATGGTTTAAAGGTCTGAGATACTTTGATTGAACCCAAGCCGTGGTCATCTTTCTCTTACGTGTAGTATTATTATCATTCTTAGGGTATTAATGGACATAATACCAATATTATGGAAAAGCTAGAATCTATGACCTTCCATATCTTACATATTTTTAGATATTTGATATGTTCTAATGTTTCATTCAACTCGTCATGAAAATGTATGGTCCCGAACAGTGCCGAAGTCGTGCATCTTCGAACCAACTTCGTGGTATTTAATTTTCTGTTATAAGAACTGCCTGAAGTAGGGTATTATACCCCTATGCCCTATTGCCGATAGGTATATTACCGTATATATACCTTTCTTACTGCCAGAATATTTTATATATTAAAGCCAAATATGGCAGAATTCAGCCTTTTTTAGCTCACCTGAGCCATAGGCTCAAGTGAGCTATTGTCATAGTGTTGCGTCTGTCGTCCGTAATCCGTCGTCGTCGTCGTCGTCGTCGTCCGTCGTCGTCCGTCGTCGTAAACTTTTCACATTTTAAACTTCTTCTCCAGAACGGCTGAAGGGATTTTGATGAAACTTGGTAGGTACATGTATGAAGTACTCATGGTCCCCTACAAGTGTTGTTGTTCTTCGTCCGGATCTGTCAACAGGTGGCGCCACCACAGCCAAAAGTAGGTCACGGGGGGTACCCTCCTTTGACAAACTTCTTCTTCAGAACCGAAGCATGTATCGACAAACCGAAAGCATCAGGATGATCTAGAGAGATGTCTTGAGAAGTGTTGTTATTTTTGGTTCCACTTCGAAGTCAAATTTTTGACGCGTTTTTGACGTCTTTTCGGACTTAGTCAGAAATGCACATTTTTGCACTATTTCTTTAAATAACTCAATAAGTGTATGATTTTACACACTCATTTACTACATATTTATCATATTTAACTTACTTAATGCTTTGAGATGTATTTTATGCTTAAATTTTATTCTTTTGATTTTTTATGAATTTTTTTCTTATGTAAAAAGGAAGGGGGGGGGTGATTTTCATACATTTTCTGCTTCTTTTCTATAACCACTCTTCAGATTGTCATGACAATTTGTAGGTATGAGGTACTCATGCATGGTACCCTACAAGTGAAAGAATTTTGTCAAGATATCCACTTTTGGATTTTTAAGGAATATTTTTTAAGATTGTACATAGGTATAATGTATGTTTTCCATGCCCAATGGACCCATGGGGAGTGGCTTCAAACCCCGGCGGGACCCCAACAAATTTTTTTCCCCTTTTTAGCTCACCTGAGCCATAGGCTCAAGTGAGCTATTGTTATAGTGTTGCGTCTGTCGTCCGTCGTCCGTCGTCGTCGTCGTCGTCGTCCGTCGTCGTCCGTCGTCGTAAACTTTTCACATTTTAAACTTCTTCTCCAGAATGGCTGAAGGGATTTTGATGAAACTTGGTAGGTACATGTATGAAGTACTCATGGTCCCCTACAAGTGTTGTTGTTCTTCGTCCGGATCTGTCAACAGGTGGCGCCACCACAGCCAAAAGTAGGTCACGGGGGTACCCTCCTTTGACAAACTTCTTCTTCAGAACCGAAGCATGTATCGACAAACCGAAAGCATCAGGATGATCTAGAGAGATTTCTTGAGAAGTGTTGTTATTTTTGGTTCCACTTCGAAGTCAAATTTTTGACGCGTTTTTGACGTCTTTTCGGACTTAGTCAGAAATGCACATTTTTGCACTATTTCTTTAAATAACTCAATAAGTGTACGATTTTACACACTCATTTACTACATATTTATCATATTTAACTTACTTAATGCTTTGATATGTATTTTATGCTTAAATTTTATTTTTTTGATTTTTTATGAATTTTTTTCTTATGTAAAAAGGAAGGGGGGGGGTGATTTTCATACATTTTCTGCTTCTTTTCTATAACCACTCTTCAGATTGTCATGACAATTTGTAGGTATGAGGTACTCATGCATGGTACCCTACAAGTGAAAGAATTTTGTCAAGATATCCACTTTTGGATTTTAAAGGAATATTTTTTAAGATTGTACATAGGTATAATGTATGTTTTCCATGCCCAATGGACCCATGGGGAGTGGCTTCAAACCCCGGCGGGACCCCAACAAATTTTTTTCCCCTTTTTAGCTCACCTGAGCCATAGGCTCAAGTGAGCTATTGTCATATTGTTGCGTCTGTCGTCCGTCGTCCGTCGTCGTCGTCGTCCGTCGTCGTCCGTCGTCGTCCGTCGTCGTAAACTTTTCACATTTTAAACTTCTTCTCCAGAACGGCTGAAGGGATTTTGATGAAACTTGGTAGGTATGAAGTACTCATGGTCCCCTACAAGTGTTGTTGTTCTTCGTCCGGATCTGTCAACAGGTGGCGCCACCACAGCCAAAAGTAGGTCACGGGGGGTACCCTCCTTTGACAAACTTCTTCTTCAGAACCGAAGCATGTATCGACAAACCGAAAGCATCAGGATGATCTAGAGAGATGTCTTGAGAAGTGTTGTTATTTTTGGTTCCACTTCGAAGTCAAATTTTTGACGCGTTTTTGACGTCTTTTCGGACTTAGTCAGAAATGCACATTTTTGCTCTATTTCTTTAAATAACTCAATAAGTGTATGATTTTACATACTCATTTACTACATATTTATCATATTTAACTTACTTAATGCTTTGATATGTATTTTATGCTTAAATTTTATTTTTTTGATTTTTTATGAATTTTTTTCTTATGTAAAAAGGAAGGGGGGGGGGGGTGATTTTCATACATTTTCTGCTTCTTTTCTATAACCACTCTTCAGATTGTCATGACAATTTGTAGGTATGAGGTACTCATGCATGGTACCCTATAAGTGAAAGAATTTTGTCAAGATATCCACTTTTGGATTTTTAAGGAATATTTTTTAAGATTGTACATAGGAATAATGTATGTTTTCCATGCCCAATGGACCCATGGGGAGTGGCTTCAAACCCCGGCGGGACCCCAACAATTTTTTTCCCCTTTTTAGCTCACCTGAGCCATAGGCTCAAGTGAGCTATTGTCATAGTGTTGCGTCTGTCGTCCGTCGTCCGTCGTCGTCGTCGTCGTCGTCCGTCGTCGTCCGTCGTCGTCCGTCGTCGTAAACTTTTCACATTTTAAACTTCTTCTCCAGAACGGCTGAAGGGATTTTGATGAAACTTGGTAGGTATGAAGTACTCATGGTCCCCTACAAGTGTTGTTGTTCTTCGTCCGGATCTGTCAACAGGTGGCGCCACCACAGCCAAAAGTAGGTCATGGGGGGTACCCTCCTTTGACAAACTTCTTCTTCAGAACCGAAGCATGTATCGACAAACCGAAAGCATCAGGATGATCTAGAGAGATGTCTTGAGAAGTGTTGTTATTTTTGGTTCCACTTCGAAGTCAAATTTTTGACATGTTTTTGACGTCTTTTCGGACTTAGTCAGAAATGCACATTTTTGCACTATTTCTTTAAATAACTCAATAAGTGTATGATTTTACACACTCATTTACTACATATTTATCATATTTTACTTACTTAATGCTTTGAGATGTATTTTATGCTTAAATTTTATTTTTTTGATTTTTTATGAATTTTTTTCTTATGTAAAAAGGAAGGGGGGGGGGATTTTCATACATTTTCTGCTTCTTTTCTATAACCACTTTTCAGATTGTCATGACAATTTGTAGGTATGAGGTACTCATGCATGGTACCCTACAAGTGAAAGAATTTTGTCAAGATATCCACTTTTGGATTTTTAAGGAATATTTTTTAAGATTTTACATAGGTATAATGTATGTTTTCCATGCCCAATGGACCCATGGGGAGTGGCTTCAAACCCCGGCGGGACCCCAACAAATTTTTTTCCCCTTTTTAGCTCACCTGAGCCATAGGCTCAAGTGAGCTATTGTCATAGTGTTGCGTCTGTCGTCCGTCGTCCGTCGTCGTCGTCGTCCGTCGTCGTCCGTCGTCGTAAACTTTTCACATTTTGAACTTCTTCTCCAGAACGGCTGAAGGGATTTTGATGAAACTTGGTAGGTATGAAGTACTCACGGTCCCCTACAAGTGTTGTTGTTCTTCGTCCGGATCTGTCAACAGGTGGCGCCACCACAGCCAAAAGTAGGTCACGGGGGGATACCCTCCTTTGACAAACTTCTTCTTCAGAACCGAAGCATGTATCGACAAACCGAAAGCATCAGGATGATCTAGAGAGATGTCTTGAGAAGTGTTGTTATTTTTTGGTTCCACTTCGAAGTCAAATTTTTGACGCGTTTTTGACGTCTTTTCGGACTCAGTCAGAAATGCACATTTTTGCTCTATTTCTTTAAATAACTCAATAAGTGTATGATTTTACACACTCATTTACTACATATTTATCATATTTAACTTACTTAATGCTTTGATATGTATTTTATGCTTAAATTTTATTTTTTTGATTTTTTATGAATTTTTTTCTTATGTAAAAAGGAAGGGGGGGGGGATTTTCATACATTTTCTGCTTCTTTTCTATAACCACTCTTCAGATTGTCATGACAATTTGTAGGTATGAGGTACTCATGCATGGTACCCTACAAGTGAAAGAATTTTGTCAAGATATCCACTTTTGGATTTTTAAGGAATATTTTTTAAGATTGTATATAGGTATAATGTATGTTTTCTTATCAAAAATAGGAGAAAAATTCTCAAATCGCATCGGGTTTAACACATTGATGCTACTTTTGAATGAAGAAATTTTATTTGAATCACAAAAAAAAAAATGATGTAAAGATTAAAAGTACACAACTTTTTTAATATTTTTTCAAAGCCATGCACCTGGTTCCGGACCGGAATTATTCGAATTTTATGATCTGAGGGTCGAATTTTATGATCTGAGGACCCATTTTCACACGTATTCTTCCACACATGTAGATGTCTCACACACTTTAAACTATATTCAAAATTTTATTTCATCTATCTAGTAAACAATCACGGGAAGACAATTCAAGATAAACATTGTGTGTATTTTCCACCAATTGTTGAAAATAATAAGAAAATAATCGGAACTATTTGACAGGACAATGACCTAGATATGCATTAATTCATCTTCGTCCCCAAGGCGCATCGTATTCCGCTAGGCGCTTCATTGCAATACAAACCGCAAAGTAGTACTGCGATACATTTCAGGAGATACAGTGCAAACGGAATAGATTTTTATACTTGGAACACTTTCATAATGGTTATCATTCATGTACTTGGAACACTTGCATATACTTGCTATCATGTATAAAGTTTGCTCGAATTTCCTCTGTCTTAGACTCTCTTAGATGAAGTAATTTACGGACTGATTTCTTGAAGAAACGTCTAATGAGTAATATCTTCCTCCGGATTTTGAGAATGCATAGGACATTTAATATCTGAAATTCTTGAAATAAATAATTCAGTTCAGAGTTCCTGAAATCTTCCTATGAAATGTTGGACCACAGAAAGCTGTTGTTTAAATAGAGTAATTAAATTACTATTTACAACCATAAGCCACTGTGTTCGACATCTTGTATGTATGATATTTCTAAGAGGAACACAGAGGCCTGAGGTTGTGAATAATAAAACATTTTCTCTCATAAAATGACAGGTTCCTGTGATAAGACATTTGGGAATTTTTATCTGTTCAAATAATAGATAAATGATGAGTTTTTATCGGACCAAATAACTTTTTGTCGGCAAATCCTATGCAACCGATACATTTCATGAACTCTCTCCGCTAACAACTTGTCCGTGTAACAGACCTTTGATGAGGTAAATGAATTTGTTAACAGTAAATAACGATGTCGTAGGTCTGCTAGGCAAGCTTAACAATTTCATGGGACTTTTTATTTGTTTCAAACTACGAAACCTAGAGAAACCACTTGAGTTGTTGAACAGCGTATGCTGAAATGCGACGCTCCTTCTCGCCTGTTGAAATGCATACGCAAGAAGCGCCGCATTTCAGCATATTCACTGAAAATTATTTGTTCAAGTGGCTTCACTGGGTCATGAGGTTTGATACACCATACACTGCTTTTTGGAAAACAAACTGGCCCAATTTCTGCACAACTCACTTGAATTGATAAATATTGGATTAAAACGATTTTAACTGTACGTTTCATGTATTTGAGACGAAATCAATACTATTCAAAAGCATTCATAGATTCCAGTATACTTTAATATGAATAAAGGCAAAACCGAAAAATCTTTGTTTTTTATGCCCCTGGAATAAAAGATTCGGGAGCATATAGTTTTTGGCTTGTCCGTCTGTCTGTTTGTCTGTCTGTTTTCCGAAAAACTTTAACATTGGGCATAACTTTTAAATGGAAACTGGTGATAGAGGTTTCATATTCCACATGTGTATTCCTTGTGGCAATACCTTTCCATTGATACCAAAATTTTTGACCTCGTGACCATAACCTTGACCTTTGACGTACTTCTCAAAAACTTTAATATGGGACATAACTTTTGAATGGTTAGTGATAGAGGTTTCAATTTTTACATGTGTATTCCTTGTGACAAGATCTTTCCATTGATACCAATATTGCGCTGACCCTGACCTCTCACATACTTAACAGAAAATGGCCTTTATACTAACAAAGATGCCGCCGGGGGCATTCTCGTTTCACAAACACAGGCTTTATAATTTCTGGCATGCTAGCTATCAATAATGAAAGGTTTTGTGTTCAGTTTTAAATAAACTAAATTTATGAAATCATTTCATTGTTTTATTCTTTTTCTGCTGCACATTAATGTACAATATGATTTTATTTTTGATGTTGCATAATAGAACTATACTAGTTGCATATGACGTTGGACCACTTTATCCGTCTTTTCAAATCAGTAAAAAAGTTATTGTTTTGAAATGTGGCTATTTTTTCTTTTTTGTACTTTTAAAGGTTGTCTGAAAAAAAAACTTCTCTGCATCCGGCAAAAATCTTTTTAGAAAGGTTGTGGGCTAAAATCCTGGTACTGGCACTATCAGTATTCAATGTCAGTATGTCAATTTGAGCGTGCATGGGTATCAGGTGAGCGTTGTGCCCCCTGGGGCTCTTGTTTCTTATTACCGAGGTATGACCTTAGATTAGTGAAAAGAAATCGACATCACATCGTGACTAGAATACAACTTTACGAAAAGACAGACTCGGTCTTTCAGCAAGATAGTTTTGTTCGTGTATTCGAGTGTCAATCGGTCTCGTTCTTCTATCTCTGTTGCTGTACCATCTTTAAAAGAAGGTCCAGGACAGCCAGACTTAAATTTGATCCTATCATTTAATTTTCCTAAAACTTATAAATGTTAATAATTGAAACATACTTTTTCTACATGCAAAGTTTCATCAATTTTTTACCGTTAGTTTTGAAGCTACGAACGTACATATATGCCCATTGAAAGCCCCAAAGTGGGCCGTAAATGTGACGTTAAAATTAATACTTTTTAGGTAATGAAATGACAAATATGGATAATGACTATATCCCTGTATACAGCACAAAATCGATAATTCAGAAAATCAGAAACCGAAGGCATACAAAATCAGGATAAAACAGGAACCAAAGCAAACAAACAAAAACCTCCACCATATGAAGAGAAGCGAACTCCCGATATGGGAGTGAGACCAGGTGCTAAGGAAGAGTAAGCATCTCCTGCTTGCATGCAACACCCGCCGCTTCAATTCGGTAGAAATGTCACATCCGGTTACTTCCATTTTGAAAGACATAGAGTACAATCTTTGGTTGGATTGTTCAAATGGTCTATGACAGAATATCATCCAGCATTCTGGAGAGTGGGACATCATAGTGTATGACGAGTTCCCCATATCGACCGTAGAACTTCCTCAGTGACGATGTTAGTCGGTCACAAACATATACCTGACTGAGAAGCTTATCTGCAAGACGCCTAGCTCTCAGAACAAAATCCGTATATTTGGTTCTTGCTCTGGCATAGCGTATCAACTGAGATATGAACACGCCATAAGCTGGCGATGAAGGGATGTTGCTACTCAGAAAGGGAAAGTTTGTAATGCTGAAATTGAAGTCGTCACGTTTGTCATGGAGTGAGCTGTTCATTTGACCATCAGTGTCGTAGGACAACATTATGTCCAAATAGGATGCTGAATTATTTGTCTCTGTAGTTTGTTTGACTTCAAGCTCTGAAGGATAGATACTGCTCAGATAATCCGCGAATTTTGGATTATTGATGGACAACACATCGTCTTTGTATCTATAAGTGAACTTGAAGTCAGAAATAATATCTGTTTCAGTGTACTTATTTTCAGAATCGGATTTTTTGTTTACAAAGTAGGTTTTGTCATAGTTCACAACAATAAATTTGTATTTGCGATTACCGTTCTTACTTGTAAACGCATTACTTATAATTTTTGCGAGTCTTTCTTTCAATTTAGAATGTGGAATTGTAGTGCAAAGGGTCGAAAAATCAAAGGCTTTGATCAAATGAACTTTACTAAAATGAGTGGATTTCAGATGTTCTAAAAGTTCCTTCGAATTCTTTAAAATCCACATCTGGTTGATACCATTGCGAGAATATACTGTCGAACAATATTTTTGAAGCCCAGATTTGATTTCAGATAAAACTTCGGTGAGTAAGATCGATACAGATTTGGTAGAACATCTTGAGGAACCAGCGATGAAACGTTGTTTGTAAGGATTCTTATGCATTTTAGGTATGCAGTATAATCATGGTAAATCTAAATCTAAATTGTTAGTGTGAAAGCCAAAGGAAGCAAGAGCTGATTTGTGGTTATCTATTATTTCAGAGGCAGAAAGGTTTGTTGGGGTGTATGTCCGATTTCCAGGTGTCGAATTTAGACCCAACTCTTTAACTAGACTGTCGAAATAGTACTTTTTGCAAGTAAATGTGTAATTATTTGAGGCTTTGTCCGCTGGTGTGATGACATAATGTTCTTGGAGGTAGTTAATCTCTGTAATAACATCAGGGTCTTTAAATATAGACTCGAATCTGGTGTTCACAGTTGATTTTAATCGGTTAATTCTAGATAAAAGTAACCCTCTGATGGATTTTATCCATTCGGAAAGGGTGTCAGTTACAATTACAAATCTTCTGTAGAGGCAGAATATTAACAAGCTCTGTATTTTTCATTTAGATATGATCTGGGCAATCGGATATGTATAGAATTATACATGATCACTAAGACTTTTAAAAGAAATTGTCTTAAGGAGATAAATTTATGTCTATTTTCAAAACGTCTTTGAGTTGCTAATTTTTAATTATAAAGTCCATTTATCTGACACCCTATCATTTATTTTCCGTTTTTGTAAAAACTTGATATTATCTTCTTCATACGTCAAGTGAACCACCGATAAATTCCTATTGAAATTTGACCGTCGGTTTTTAAGTTATAGTGATTTTGTTACCCCTTCCCCCTTATTTCTACGTTACCTAATCCTGACGTTCTTGCGAAAAACGCGCCAATGTTGCCGTTTCTATTGTGTCGTCATAATTGATCCAGAGCTTTCCGATGGGGTTTTTCGGATACTGTTCTGCACCCCCTTAAAGCTTTAAAATGGGATATCTATAATTCTTAAAGTGATTTTTTTTTTTCATTTAGAACATTCGTCGAGGGACGACTATGCCATGAATGGCACAGGAACGAAATTGCCTGAAAAAAAAGTATATATGGTCAAGACCATGGAATTGGTAAGAACACTCTTTTTCACCTTTCTTTAGCACTTAAGATTGTGAAAATTGAGCACATTCCATAACACAGTACGCTCATTCAATTCATAAGCTAAAGAAGAGCTCACATTAAACATGAAAGAGAAGCTGAGAGGGCTGATTGATATGTTGTGAGCCTAGGTTTTCTGGGTTTAACATTTGTATATCTTGGTGAGTGTCACTGCTTGTGGACCAGTAGTCCCCGAGGGCACATGTAGCCAAGTTCGATCAACTGCGGTTAATTGTTTCTTCAGCGCATTCGAAAATTTCTGTAAACAAACTTTCTTGGAATTCCTAAAATGTTGGTCCTGAAGCATCATATCCCATCAATCCACCCATCTTTCGATACATTTTTGGAAACAATAACTTTCACACTCTTTCGCAATATTACACTGTTTAGATTGAGGATACTGACGAGGGCTAAGTACCCGAAACGTGCATATCTGGTCCATGCCGCATATCTGTTTTTAAATGATGCTATTAAATTTGAAGACGTTTAAAATTGCAGAAAGTAACCTGCTGATAGATTATCTCCAAAAAGGACACCCTATGCTTCACACAGTTACAGGAAAATGTTAAACTTAAGCGCCACGGAAAGCTTCCTAGTTAAAGGTGTGTTGCTTCTGTTCACTAGTCTGTAACTGCAATGTCTGCCATTAATGATTGTGACTTTAATTTCATTGAGCGTCCGCCTTATTCTCCTCATCGATTCCCAAAATTTGAAGCACTTATTTTGGCACCCAATCAGCTGATGACGTCGTAATTGAATTGTTTTCTTACCAGTCAAGATAGTTTATTCTTTAAATGTTGTATTTAGGCCCTTTAAATTCGTTTGCAAATTTTAAGTGTACTGAAGGGGATGATGCAAAATGTGAGATCAAATTTCAAATCCTTAAATACGAGACTCACAACATACCAATCAGCCCTCGTAGCTTCTCAAAAACGACTGACCGAAGGTAGGTGTTCTAGAAGTTCATATCATTTCTGTTTTCATTTCCAACATTTGTTTGTGATTTATGTTTGTTTGTTATAAAAATATTCAGATAATGCTCTAACGTTTGATTTTAGGGAATGATCCATCCCCTCCGACAGAATATAAAACCAACCGTGAAGGAGTACGTAATACTCATGATACACGAAGTCCAGTTGTATATATTGGTGTTCGAGAACATATAACGATGGAGAACAGAGAATATGTCAAACCATTTGAACAGAGACAACATGTACTCAACACAAAGTTTCTGTCTCCGGCATCGCTTCCTTTATACTTCTACTTTGGATATCAGTTACTCCAAAGAAAACATTTGCTTCAGGACAAACAGGGTTCAGTGAGTATCGATCCTTTTATGAACTTTATTTCTTTAAAATTCCAATTAGTATAATAATCAGTGCTAGCATAATAACCATTCTATACCATTAACTTTATGATAGAATGTACTCATCCTCCCGGCATTTTTCGATTGTCAAATCAAGGAAGAAGCCATTCCTTAAAAAGTTAATTTAGCCGATGCTTTTATGTTTTCAATCTTAAATCTGTTGTGAATTTAAAATTGATGAATTATTTGATGGAAAGTTTTCAGCTTCAGTGGAACGAAGTTCATTTGCATGAATTTTGGAGTATGTTCACCTTTTAATGTGCATTATTTTGATATTCCCGTTTCCGAAATCGACTACCAGTGTAGAGAAAATACATCTTTGCATGTAAATTGATTTCGAATTTTCTTCAAGAAGGTAGAGAGTTGGAACCCTTCGACATAATTAATAGAGACACTTATTTCAAGTTGCAGTGTGGAGCAGTTAAATTCGTTCCCCGTGGCCTGATGTTTGTCAAGTGTATTAATTACTTCTTTCCAGCTCTTTCACCTGAAAGAAGCTTTGTTTTGGCCTTTTATCAATGAGACATAACATATATTTTTTGCTATTTCGGATACTAGCCATTTCACCGATAAATGTCATCGAAATTAAAGGAGTTTAACATCTTAGCACCATCCCTCCAATGCTATTTTGAACATAGATTTTATTTGGATATGCTACTGAATCGACCCTACAGGAAATTGGGAGCCGCGCGCTCTCTGTAATGTAAGTATAAAAATCTAGCTTCATAAAATTAAAGAGGGCGCTACTGAACCTATTTATGGTGGCGCCGCTGAAAGCATCACTGATGAAAATTCAATATTCGAAACACGTGTCTGGTGCATGTAAATTGATTTGGAATTTCTTCGAGAAGGTAGAGAGTTGGAACCCTTCGACATTATTAATATAGACACTTATTTCACGTTGCAGTGTGGAGCAGTTAAAATCGTTCCCCGCCGTGACCTGATGTTTGTCAAGTGTATTAATTACTTCTTTCCAGCTCTGTCACCTGAAAGAAGCTTTGTTTTGGCCTTTTATCAATGAGACATAACATATATTTTTTTGCTATTTCGGATACTAGCCATTTCACCGATAAATATCATCGAAATTAAAGGAGTTTAACATCATAGCACCATCCCTCCAATGCTATTTTGAACATAGATTTTATTTGGATATGCTACTGAATAGACCCTACAGGAAATTTGGAGCCGCGCGCTCTCTGTAATGTAAATGTAAAAATCTAACTTCAAAACATTAAAGAGGGCGCTACTGAAACTATTTATGGCCGCTGAAAGCATCACTGATGAGAATTCAATATTCGAAACCCTTGGCTTGCGCATGTAAATTGATTTGGAATTTTCTTCAAGAAGGAAGAGAGTTGAAGCCCTCCGACATTATTTGTGTTACGTGTATTGATGTCGTTCTTCGAGTTTTGTATTCTTTGTCCCGTTTGTGTCTCTTGTTCCATAATAAACATTCCCTAGACATTTTTCATCATGACGAACTTCGCACTTCGTACTTCGAACTTCGCACTTTAATTTATTAAATGGGTTGCCAAAAAAAAAAACGTGCCAGTGGCACAGGAAGTCCAATATATCAATTCCATTGAGTATACAAATCAAGGTATAGATGACTTCGCTAATGGGTTTATACGTAAATTGCAGCTACTCCACTGATTCTTCAATGACAAATATTGATAATGACCATATCCCTGTATACAGCACAAAATCGACAGCCCAGAAAATCAGAAACCGAAGGCATTCAAAATCAGGATAAAACAGGAACCAAAACAAAAACCTCCACCATATGAAAAGAAGCGAACTCCAGATATGGGAGTGAGACCAGGCTCCGAGGTTATATGTAAACGTCTTCAAATTGAATAGCATCATTTAAGAACAAATAAATTGGCAACGTGGACCAGACATGCACGTTTCGGGTACTTAACCCTCATCAGTGATCCTAAATCCCAAATCTAAACAATGTAATATGCCAAAAAGTATGAAAGTTACTATGTCGAAAAAGGGTACCGAAGGACGTAGCAGGATGGGTGGGATATGATGCTACAGGACCCACTTTTTAGAAATTTCAAGAAATTTTGATAACAGAAATTTAGATTGCGTTGAAGAAACGGTCAACCGAAATTGATCGAACTTGGCTACATGTGCCCTCGGGGACTCCTGGTCCACCAGCAGTGACACTCACCAAGTGGTATAAATGTAAACGTCTTCAAATTGAATAGCATCATTTAAGAACAAATAAATTGGCAACGTGGACCAGACATGCACGTTTCGGGTACTTAACCCTCATCAGTGATCCTAAATCCCAAATCTAAACAATGTAATATGCCAAAAAGTATGAAAGTTACTATGTCGAAAAAGGGTACCGAAAGACGTAGCAGGATGGGTGGGATATGATGCTACAGGACCCACTTTTTAGAAATTTCAAGAAATTTTGATAACAGAAATTTAGATTGCGTTGAAGAAACGATCAACCGAAATTGATCGAACTTGGCTACATGTGCCCTCGGGGACTCCTGGTCCACCAACAGTGACACTCACCAAGTGGTATAAATGTAAACGTCTTCAAATTGAATAGCATCATTTAAGAACAAATAAATTGGCAACGTGGACCAGACATGCACGTTTCGGGTACTTAACCCTCATCAGTGATCCTAAATCCCAAATCTAAACAATGTAATATGCCAAAAAGTATGAAAGTTACTATGTCGAAAAAGGGTACCGAAAGACGTAGCAGGATGGGTGGGATATGATGCTACAGGACCCACTTTTTATAAATTTCAAGAAATTTTGATAACAGAAATTTAGATTGCGTTCAAGAAACGATCAACCGAAATTGATCGAACTTGGCTACATGTGCCCTCGGGGACTCCTGGTCCACCAGCAGTGACACTCACCAAGTGGCATAAATGTAAACGTCTTCAAATTGAATAGCATCATTTAAGAACAAATAAATTGGCAACGTGGACCAGACATGCACGTTTCGGGTACTTAACCCTCATCAGTGATCCTAAATCCCAAATCTAAACAATGTAATATGCCAAAAAGTATGAAAGTTACTATGTCGAAAAAGGGTACCGAAAGACGTAGCAGGATGGGTGGGATATGATGCTACAGGACCCACTTTTTAGAAATTTCAAGAAATTTTGATAACAGAAATTTAGATTGCGTTGAAGAAACGATCAACCGAAATTGATCGAACTTGGCTACATGTGCCCTCGGGGACTCCTGGTCCACCAGCAGTGACACTCACCAAGTGGTATAAATGTAAACGTCTTCAAATTGAATAGCATCATTTAAGAACAAATAAATTGGCAACGTGGACCAGACATGCACGTTTCGGGTACTTAACCCTCATCAGTGATCCTAAATCCCAAATCTAAACAATGTAATGTGCCAAAAAGTATGAAAGTTACTATGTCGAAAAAGGGTACCGAAAGACGTAGCAGGATGGGTGGGATATGATGCTACAGGACCCACTTTTTAGAAATTTCAAGAAATTTTGATAACAGAAATTTAGATTGCGTTGAAGAAACGATCAACCGAAATTGATCGAACTTGGCTACATGTGCCCTCGGGGACTCCTGGTCCACCAGCAGTGACACTCACCAAGTGGTATAAATGTAAACGTCTTCAAATTGAATAGCATCATTTAAGAACAAATAAATTGGCAACGTGGACCAGACATGCACGTTTCGGGTACTTAACCCTCATCAGTGATCCTAAATCCCAAATCTAAACAATGTAATATGCCAAAAAGTATGAAAGTTACTATGTCGAAAAAGGGTACCGAAAGACGTAGCAGGATGGGTGGGATATGATGCTACAGGACCCACTTTTTAGAAATTTCAAGAAATTTTGATAACAGAAATTTAGATTGCGTTGAAGAAACGATCAACCGAAATTGATCGAACTTGGCTTCATGTGCCCTCGGGGACTCCTGGTCCACCAGCAGTGACACTCACCAAGTGGTATAAATGTAAACGTCTTCAAATTGAATAGCATCATTTAAGAACAAATAAATTGGCAACGTGGACCAGACATGCACGTTTCGGGTACTTAACCCTCATCAGTGATCCTAAATCCCAAATCTAAACAATGTAATATGCCAAAAAGTATGAAAGTTACTATGTCGAAAAAGGGTACCGAAAGACGTAGCAGGATGGGTGGGATATGATGCTACAGGACCCACTTTTTAGAAATTTCAAGAAATTTTGATAACAGAAATTTAGATTGCGTTGAAGAAACGATCAACCGAAATTGATCGAACTTGGCTACATGTGCCCTCGGGGACTCCTGGTCCACCAGCAGTGACACTCACCAAGTGGTTTAAATGTAAACGTCTTCAAATTGAATATAACTGTTACCGTGCTCAACTCAAATCTCAGGCCCAAACTCAGGTATCGTACTCCGCCGAGCATGACTCTTGAGTTTGAGCACATTTGAGTTTATGAAACATTTTGAGCACATTCTCGGCTGAGAAAAGTTCTGAGCACCGTAGTCTAGCGTAGAAACGTTCTACTTTCCGACCTAAGTAGTAAATATTTCCAAAACCTACCTTTATAGCACAATATAGATTGACTGCATGTTTTTGGTGAAAAATTCTTACATTCAAGCAATATATGCAACATTTTACCGTCAAATTACCTAGAGGGTTTGAGCGATCTTTGAAGACCCTAGGCCGACGTAGTTGTCGCCTTCTTCGTCTCTCTATCATTCTACGCAAGCAGATGCCATATTAAGTACGATTCTGAGAATGGTAAAAGGGAGACTCAAGATTTTCGACTCAGTGCTCAATATCTGAGCATGGAACCGTACTCGAAATCTTTATAATCTCAAAAATCCCTAGCCATGCTCAAGTCTGAGCACGATCTCAGACTTGAGCATGGAGAACGTGCTCAAGATATTTATAATCTCAAAAATCCAGAGTTATGCTCTAATCTGAGTACGTTCTCAGATTTGAGCACTGAGAACGTGCTCAAGAAGTTTTATAACCTCGGGGCCAGGAGCCCAGGAAGAGTAAGCATCTCCTGCTTGCATGCAACACCCGCCGCTTCAATTCGGTAGAAGTGTCACATCCGGTTACTTCCATTTCGGAAGACATAGAGTACAGTCTTTGGTTGGATGGTTCAAATGGTCTATGACAGAATATCATCCAGCATTCTGGAGAGTGGGACATCATAGTGTATGACGAGTTCCCCATATCGACCGTAGAACTTCCTCAGTGACGATGTTAGTCGGTCACAAACATATCCCTGACTGAGAAGCTTATCTGCAAGACGCCTAGCTCTCAGAACAAAATCCGTATATTTGGTACTTGCTCTGGCATAGCGTATTAATTGAGATATGAATACGCCATAAGCTGGAGATGAAGGGATGTTGCTACTCAGAAAAGGAAAGTTCGTAATGCTGAAATTGAAGTCGTCACGTTTGTCATAGAGTGAGGTGTTCATGTGACCATCAGTGTCGTAGGACAACATTATGTCCAAATAGGATGCTGAATTATTTGTCTCAGTAGTTTCTTTGACTTCAAGCTCTGAAGGATAGATACTGCTCAGGTAATCCGCGAATTTTGGATTATTGATGGACAACAAATCGTCTATGTATCTGTAAGTGAAGTTGAAGTCAGAAGCTAAGTATCTTTTCCCTTCAGAGACCAAAGATTGAATGAATTCAGCTTCGTACGAGTAAAGGAAAATGTCGGCAAGGAGTTGGGCACAATTGGTCCCCATTTGAATTCCGACAATTTGCTGGAATAGCTTTCCTCCAAACACCACAAAAATGTTGTCGATCAAAAAGTTTAACATCTGAATAATATCTGTTTCAGTGTACTTATTTTCAGAATCGGACTTTTCTTTTACAAATTAGGTTTTGTCATAGTTCACAACAATAAATTTGTATTTTCGATTACCGTTCTTACTTGTAAACTCATTACTTATAATTTTTGCGAGTCTTTCTTTCAATTTAGAATGTGGAATTGTAGTGTAAAGTGTCGATAAATTCCAGTGGATTTCAGATGTTCTCAAAGTTCCTTCGAATTCTTTAAAATCCATATCTGGTTGATACCACTGCGAGAATAAACTGTCGAACAATATTTTTGAAGCCCAGATTTGATTTCAGATAAAACTTTGGTGAGTATGATCGATATAGATTTGGTAGAACATTTTGAGAAACCAGCGATGAAACGTTGTTTGTAAGGATTCTTATGCATTTTAGGTATGCAGTATAATTATGGTAAATCTAAATCTAAATTGTTAGTGTGAAAGCCAAAGGAAGCAAGAGCTGATTTGTGGTTATCTATTATTTCAGAGGCAGAAAGGTTTGTTGGGGTGTAAGTGGGATTTCCAGGTGTCGAATTTAGACCCAACTCTTTAACTAGACTGTCGAAATAGTACTTTTTGCAAGTAAATGTGTAATTATTTGAGGCTTTGTCCGCTTGTGTGATGACATAATATTCTTGGAGGTAGGTAAGCTCTGTGATAACAATGTTCGAAGTGCGAAGTACGAAGTTCGAAGTGCAAAGTTCGTCACGATGAAAAATGTCTATTATGATAACACTTTTATACTTTCCGTACTAATATACATTTTATTTCGATATGCTACTGAATCAACCATACAGGAAATCTGGAACCACTTACTCTCTGTAAATACAAAATTTTAAATTCTAAAAATAAAAGTAGAGGGTGCTAGTGAAATGAATTTTGGCGGCTTGTGAAAAGCAATTTGGCTGGAAACATCACTGATGAGAATTTAATATTCGAAACACGTGTCTGGTGCATACTAAATTGGCTTGTAATTTCTTCAAGAAAGTAAATGGTTGTAACCCTTCCGCATTATTTGTATACTCATCCTTTTTTCATTTGAATGTTCGCTGTAATGTCGGTGCTGCAACCAAGTCGTCCACGAGATAAACCCATTCCGGAAGTGCTTTTAACTGTAACGTCCTTGTGACGTCATACATGATTGCAGCGTTAGCCGGTAATAATATGAAAAACAATACATAAAAACCTCATTTTTGAGTTTTTAGATACTGAGAGAAAATTAATCAATGCCCAGATTTTATCAGGGACACGGAAATCCAACACTCGTGTCTAGGATTTGCTTTTGTCCACGACGACACTCGGGTTAGATTTCCTTGTCCCTGATCACATCTGGGGATATATTCTTTTAATCCTTTACTGGCTCTTTGGTTACATTTTGAAAAAAAAACATTGTTTGCGTTTCTTCTTTTCGACCTCAAGAATAACTGATGAGGCATTACTTGTTGACATTTGCATATGTTGTACTGAAATCCATACAATACAATATTTAAACTACGAATTCCAAAATTTATCCATCTATGTCATTTTAGGCGGAACATTTTCTGCACCTTGCTTTGTCTTTTACATACCCACTTTCGCCGTTCAATATTTTTTTTCATCAGATTAACCTTAAAATTGAACTGTACTTAAGAACGAAACAAGATGTTTATCCAAAAGGTACAATGTTTCAGAGTATCATAAAATGTCTTTTGATTTATATACATAAATATCAAATAGGGCTTAAGTAAAAAGCCTTTTGCTGTATTTTAGGTTCTGTTATTAGAGGCTTTGAAGTCAAACAGACGTGACTATTTACAGGTGCTACTGGACCAAAACGTCATCATTAATGACAAACAATTTCTATACGATTTATACGTTTCAGTAAGTACATTAATAGCATTAATCAGTGTATTAGTAAATAAAACACCGCATAAGACGGTATGGTCTGAATGTAAAGTTATATTTTGTTAGTAAAAGTCAGTAAAGGTATTTTAAATAATGTCAATATGTTTGGACCTATATTGCTTAAATTGATAATTGAAATGTATGTATTATGACTAAACTTATATTATCAGTGTTTGTGGATTTTGGTTTAAAAGAGATGAGATGTAAACATTAATTGTCAAAGGTCACAAGGTCTTGGTCACTAGATTAAAGGTCATAGTATCAAGTGAATGTTCATAAAGCTCGTATAACAAGGTATCTTCATGTGAAATACAAAAGCCCCTACTCTTACAGATATAGTCTATTTGTTTTAAAAAGGAGATCAAAGGTCAAGTTCAAGGGCACTACTTCAAAGGTAACAAGATATCTACATGTGAAATACAAAAGCCCCAACTCTTACAGATATAGTCTACTTGTTTTTAAAAGGAGATCAAAGATCAAGCTCAAGGGCACTACTTAAAAGGTAACAAGGTATCTACATGAGAAATACAAAAAAACCCTACTCTTACAGATATAGTCTATTTGTTTTAAAAAGGAGATAAAAGAAAAAGTTCAAGGGCACTACTTCAAAGGTAACAAGGTATCTACATGTGAAATTCAAAAGCCCCAACTCTTACAGATATAGTCTACTTGTTTTTAAAAGGAGATCAAAGATCAAGTTCGAGGGCACTACTTCAAAGGTAACAAGGTATCTACATGTGAAATACAAAAAGCCCCTACTCTTACAGATATAGTCTTTTTGTTTTAAAAAGGAGATCAAAGAAAAAGTTCAAGGGCACTACTTCAAAGGTAACAAGGTATCTACATGTGAAATACAAAAGCCCCCACTCTTACAGATATAGTCTATTTGTTTTAAAAAGGAGATCAAAGATAAAGTTCAAGGGCACTACTTCAAAGGTCATTGAATCGAATGAAATCAATATCACAAATTTCTTCGGGTTCATATGATGACATTTCGACCTTACCTAAAAGTCTATAATTGAATGTGAATGAAAATCGAACTCTAAATCAAATTCCAAAACTTACAATGAATGTCAAAAGGTTTGGCAATTCTTGAAAAATAAAATCTTTCTCACGAGAAAAAACAAAACAAAAGAAGACAATAACATAGCTTCATAGAAACACGAAGGACAACTAAATCTAAAGAACAATCTCCAGGGCCATTGCGTACGAAAGTCCGAAGAGCTAATGTCATACCCTCGGCAGTTGTCGTTGTCGTCGTCCGTAGACAAAACTTTAATCTCGGCTATATCTTTTCAACCATAAAGGATATGGCTTTCATATTTCACATGTAGATACCATGTGACAAAACCTTTTATTTGAGACAATGGCCTCTGACCTGGTGACTTTGACCTTTGACTTTGACCTACTTTTCAAAAACTTTAACCTAGGCTCAATTTCTTCAACCATAAGAGGTAGGGCTTTAATATTATATTATATAAGTAGATACCTTGTGATAAGACCTTTCATTTGATACCATGACCTTTGACCTAGTGACCTTGACCTTGGGATTTGTGGTCTACTTTTCAAAAACTTTAACCTCGGCTATGTCTTTTCAACCATAAGAGGTACGGCTTTCATATTTCACAAGTAGATACCTTGGATACCTCGTGATCAGAATGCCAAAAGACACCATGACCTATTGACCTTGACCCTTGGGCTTTTGACCTTCTCTTTAAAAAATTTAACTTCGGAAATATCTTTCACCTTTAAAGGATAGGTCTTTCATCTCATGTCTTTGACTAAATGACGAGACCATGACCTTTGACATATTGACCTTGACCTAGGACTTTGAACTACTTTTCAAAAGTTTTAAACTGGGCTATATTTCTTGAACTATTAGGGGTACCGTAGTGCTTTGATATTTCACATATAGATTCCTTGTGATGGGCCCTTTCATTTGAGGCCATTACCCTTGATCCAGTTACCTTGACCTTGGACTTTGACTTTAACCATTAACCTACTATTTAGATACTCATACTTTGGCTATATATTTAGCTCTCTATGGAATAAGACTCACATTAGATGCACGGAATCCTCATGACAATCCTTTTTGTATTTGGAAGTTATTTGATTTTGACAAAAGCTTGCTACGGCGAGCTATGTAATACGGATAACTAAGTCGTAATTACGAGATGAATAAGTTGTAATTACGAGATAACTAAGTCGTAATTACGACATATCAAGTCGAAATTACGAGATAGCTAAGTCGTAATTACGACATACTAAGTCGTATTTACGAGATAGCTAAGTCGTAATTTCAACATACTAGGTCGACTTAAAAATTTCACTTAGGTTGGCACTAATCGGCTTCCGTAATGTAATCCTTTTTTGCGTTCCCGAATTTTCGTTTTCAGTATTTAAATGTTCTCATTAAATTGAGTTACCTTTTCCGCTACCGGTGTGTGTTTTGTCTTCAGATGAAAGGAATCGGCGTATGATCAGAAAGCTCTAGAGCCAGGAATTCTGGTTCTTTCAAATTATTGAACGGAAGTTCTGATAATAACGCCTGCCTTTAATGATATTCCGTCCATCGATGTAGGTCCCTTTCTTTTTTCCTCTCGAATCTCAGGGTGTCTAATCAACATACAAAAATGCCGGAAGTTCCCGTAATTTTGCGTCGTAAATCGAATGAATTTCAGATACCCATCAACAAAACTACCCCAGTATGTAGATGTTTTTGACTTTTACTCTTACAGGTAATAAGACACATATCTAAACTGTGTAGACATTAGTGAAAGTCACCATGAAGAAAGAATTCCCTAAAACTTTGTTTAATTTCTATATTTTGAAAAACGCAGCATGAGGATCACTGACGAGGGTTTAGTACCCGAAACGTGCATGTCTGGTCCATGCTGTAAATTTATCAGGTTTTAAATGATGCTATTGAATTTAAAGACGTTTAACATTTGAACTACTTGGTGAGTGTCACTGCTGGTGGATCAAGAGTCCCCGAGGGCACATGTAGCCAAGTTCGATCAACTTCGATTGATCGTCTGTCTCTTCAACGCATTTGAAATTTTCTGTTACAAAATTTCTTGAAATTTCTAAAACGTGGGTCCTGTAGCATCATATCCCACCCATTCTGCTACGTCTTTTGGTACATTTTTTGACAATCATAATAATTTTCATACTTTTTGGCCACATTACATTGTTTAGACTGAGGATCACTGACGAGGGTTTAGTACCCGAAACGTGCATGTCTGGTCCATGCTGTAAATTTATCAGGTTTTAAATGATGCTATTGAATTTAAAGACGTTTAACACATGACATAGCTCCTAGAGGTCAATTTGTCTTTGAATATGAGACTGGTATCTCGTTATTTCTCAAAGATGAGTGACAGAAGTATGTTGTGTACATGACAAATATGGATAATGACCATATCCCTGTTTACAGCACAAAATCGATAATTCAGAAAATCAGAAACCGAGGCATACGAAATCAGGATAAAACAGGAACAAAAGCAAAATTAATACTAATATGCTTTTGGTGATAAGCATTTCTGTTTTCTAAAATTTGAGAATTTAAGAAAAGTCGCAACTGTATCCGTCGATGAAGAGTTACTGAACGAGACGTTGTAGGTTTCAACGCAAATTTTCAAATCACCTTGACTACTTCAGATTTACAATTAAAATGCTCTCATTTAAGCCATGAGGGCTGATTGATACGAGTATGTTGTGAGCCCTACGGTCCGGATTATATCCCTTTAATTATGCATCGTATTGCAGATTTTCGGATTTATAGATTATAGAGGTTGACGATCCACCGGATTATTTTTCTTAGTCTTCTTGGTACCTTGTTTTGTTTTGGTCAACAATACAAGTCGGATTATTTTCAAAGTCTTCCTAAATTCTCCCCCTTTAAAGATTAAATAGATGCCACCTAAATCAAAAGAGAATGTATATCCCTTATTCGTCCTACAATAAGCTAAAGGGCGGAGAAGCGAAGCGAAGAAATCATGCTAAAAAGCGAAGAAATTGAGCGAAAAATCGGAGAAGTGTTGCGAACCATGTTACATGGGTTGAGTGCGCTATAAATAAAATTTAAGTCTCATTAGATTACCGCTACGCCTTCCAAGTTTGACTTGTTCTTTGTACAGTCGACAATGCTACTATTTTACTTTTATTGTGAGTAGATTATTATGTCGTACATTTATCAGTTCCAAAACTACAAGGAATATACTTTTCTGAAAGATGAATAATCCGAAACAACAAATAACTTTTTTTCAACTGCTGAAAGTGAATCAAGAAATATATCTTTGTGTCTTTGTAATTTCAGAACCCTTATCATTCTAGCACCTCTTATCAAAGCCAAAACTATCGAACATCAATGCGTTAAAACATTGATGCACCTTCCCAGCTGAGAAACACTACTATGCTTCACAAAAAAGGAAAAGGGGACATAGTTTTCTCTCTATTGATTAAATACCAAATTTCTGCGCAAATAATCCTCTATCAGAACAAGGTTAAACTCTGTTTTGCGATCTTCAAAATTTAAATCAATTTCATTGAAAAAATAAAGTCCTTTTAAATCTGATTAGTATAGATTATCTTCAAAAAGGACAAATAATCAATGACACATACAATGTTCACTTGTGACACAGTTACGGGAAAATATTGAACTTAAGCGCCGCGGAAAGCTAACTAGTTAAAGATGTGTTCTTCCCGTGCTCACAAGGGCTGTCATTCATGATTGTGGCTTTAATTTGACTGAGCATCCGCCTTATTCATCTGATCTAGCTTCATCAAACTTTCATCTATCCCCAAAACGGAAAGCAGCTGTTTCTGGCACCCACTTTCAGTCCAACGTCATACTTGCAGTGGATGGCTTTCTGACCAGTCAAGGTAAGGAGTATTGAGGCCCTTAAATAGAGATGGCAAGTGTATAGAAACTGGAAGGGATTATGTAGAAAAATAATGCAAAATGTCTGATAAAATTCAAATCCATTAATACAAGAGGCTTACAACATATCAATCAGCCCTCAAGTGAGCTAAAATGAGAGCAATTTTACAGTCATATTAGATATCTGAAGTAGTCAAAGGTGATTTGAAAATTTGCGTTGAAACGTACAACGACTCGTACACTGCTTCGTCAATGTCGAATACATTGGTGATTTTTCTTAAATTCTCAAATTTTCTAAAACAAAAAAGCTGATCACCAAAAGTATGTCGGCAATATAATGTATTCATCTACGAGTAAGTACACAACATACTTCTGTCACTCATCTTTGAGAAATAATGAGATACCAGTCTCATATTCAAAGGCAAATTGACCTCTAGGAACTTTGTCATGCTGCGTTTTTCAAAATATAGAAATTAAACAAGGTTTTAGGGAATTCTTTCTTCACAGTGACTTTCACTGATGTCTATGCAGTTAGATTTGTGTCAAATTTAGAAAAAATCAAAGCCATCTACATACTACTGGTAGTGGTGGTTTTGTTGACGGGTAGCTGATTTTCATTCGATTTACGACACAGAATTACAGGAACTTCAGGCATTTTTAGTATGTGGATTAGACACCGTGATTTACCCGCTGCCACTCTGATCGCACTGATTGTTGGTTGTTTGACGACTCTGCTCATTTATGATAGGTGTCCCATCTTCTTGCAGTTAAAACGTCACCTATTTTTTTTTTTTTTTTGTAGAATCCAAGATGTCCGCGCCCATAGTTTTCTCCACAGCGATAGCACGTGTTTTTTTTTATTCCATATCTCCATTTGAAAATAATATGAATTATGACAAAACCATAGTGAGGACGCAGGATGACATTGACAAAAATATTCCTATTTCAAAAACTTAAAATGTAAATTTATGAATTAGGAATAGATGAATAAATGAGCATGTAACTATAATACTAGTGATCGATAAACAAATGAATATGAAAATGAATAAATAAATGAAAACGAAATTAAAAGGAGAATAAACAAATCTTACTTCAAGAAGAAAATATGGAGTATTAACCTTGGATTAAAATGGGTTTCAATGTATTCTTCTTCAGAAATTTAAATCTTTTAATTATTTTCACCAGGTCGAGGGAGATACTTTTAACCTGCTCTGCATCCAATTTTCATTATTTTTCACATATATTTGCTCCCTCAACTTCACCCCAGCGGCAAAAAAACAAACAAATTTTTTTTTTAATTAAAATAACAAAACAAAACGAAAGTCAAACAAAAAAATAGAACCAAACCAAAAAAATCAAACAAACCCGTCATTATATATAGTCATTTGGCCACAACCTCGGTGCAGAATCGGTCTGGCAGTTTCTTGAAAATTTCAGAAACATCTGCATACACATGTACAGATAGCTCCAATATTTCGCCAGTTCAACACGTGTTTTTACCATACACACACACACACACACACACAACAACAACAACAACAACAACAACAACAACAACGAAACACAACGGAATAGAAACAACGTCTTGGACGGGCGAAATGTTAAATGTTAAAGAAGGGAGTGGCTCAATAACATCATTTAACAGATATATTTTCAGCATGGACCAGAAATGCAAGTTTCGGGTACCTAACCCTCGTCAGTGATCTTCAATCTAGACAAAGTAATATTGCCAAAGACTATGAAAATTATTATATATCCAAAAATTTACCAAAATAGGTAGCAGGATGCGTGGGATGTGATGCTACAGGACCCACGTTTTAGAAATTTCAAGAAATTTTGATAACAAAAATTTTCAAATGCGTTGAAGAGACGAACAACCGAAGTTGAAGTTGCATGAAGCTAATTTTCAGATAGTCCGCGAAACTACGTTATTTCTACTACATGATGACGTTGCATTCTGGCGTTGCATAATGACGTTTTTACGTCCTAGTCGTAATTTATTAAAGATCACAGTCAGATGAAACTGTTTCAAGTTCAAACGGTTTTGATTAAGTAAGTAAAGCCTGATTCAATGGATTCAGTTAGATTATTAAATTCGTATATACCTCTGAAACAGATTGTCAAATAACCCTCCGTCCATGAAAATCGGAAGTGATTCCGAATTACATTTGTTGAGTAGTAAGCCCCGAGAATTCGTACAGAATTAACACTGAAAAACGGTATTTACACATGTTATCGTCAAGAGGACTACGTCCGCGACTGCGGCACGGACTGCAGTCCTCTTGTTATTATTTGGAATGAACTTAGGGAATAATTTGGTAGAAGAAATTAATTTGAAAATATAAATGTCTAAACTGTCCATGGAACGTAACCTAACAATATCATGACAACGTTGAATGATAATTTCGTCTAAAATTACGGGTTTTACTATCAAGCAAATACGCTTACTTTTTCTGCGTACCAATCTCATCTCCGTTTTCTATCTGCTTTTGCGTCTTCGCAGAATATTTGAGTAGTTTTCTTTACGTTTGTAATGTTATTATTTGTATGCTCATCAAATATGCTTTTTGATTCTTAAAGCTTAAGTAAAATATTTTCCTTTCTCTGCAGACAGTAAACTGTGACTGTAGTGAAGATGAAGATTGTCTTCACATTTCATGGATTCTTAAGGTATGTAATATACGGAAGTGTTCCAACTATATAACTTCCTGAAGCCATCTTACAAGAAATATAAGGACAGATGAATTTGTGGCATGGGACATGCACATTTCGGTCACTTTACACTCGTCAGTGATCCGCCATCAAAACAATGATATGATCAAAGAGTGAGTGTGAAAGTAATAAATGTCCAAAACTGTATCCAAAGACTTAGCAGGATTCATATAATCAATCCAGAGGATATGTCCTGTCAGCGAAACAAAAAACTGCGACCTTCCATGTAAATTAAAAACGACACTTAAATGACTCTCTTAAATCTAAAGGTGCAATTTCAACAAGGGGCTTCATAAAAAAGCGCTTCCTAACATTTTTAATTGAGATGAGAGCTGACTTAGGAGTAAAGTACATGTATCTTGAATAAGGCTACAATATCCATAACAACAGGCAATAGTAGTAACCAAAAAGTAAATGTTTGAGAAACAAATAATGAGGGAATTCATTAAATTTGAAGACATGTCGTAGCAAGTTAATATCACTCTAAACTAAATGCTTTATTAAAAAGATACTCGTAATTATTTTCAAACTTCTTGCAGCAATTTCACAACATTGAAAACGAGGAGGATGACATTGTTAAAAATGCACAAAAGCTAGTCAGAAAGCTCCTAGGATACAAAGGTAGTATTAAATACTCTTATTTTACTTATGTTGAAAGTCTTTATTTTACAATTTTACAGTCACGAAGGTTTTCACTTGATTCAAATGCTGAATATCTTATGGCAATGTATCAACGCTCGGTGGGCACCTTGTTTTGTTCTGTTTCCATCAGGTTGAGAGAACCTTCATTTACGGAGGTTTAGGATAGCAAATCAACTGCGTCAAATTACCATTTCAGAGTGAAAGCTTTATTGCAATTAACGATCGCTAAGATGAGCTTTTCATCATGTTACTGCTATGATGACACCTTCGCGTGCATATTTTGGTATTTCAGTGTACTGAATATTGCTTCGAATTCCAAACATGTCTATGGTGCGTTAAGTACAGGTCAATGTAAGGATCAGGCAGTTGAAAAACCTTTAAATTTTTGAAGAACTTTTTTCTCCTGAAATATGTTCAAATCAGCCTCCATATAAATGTTTTGAAGGAATTTTCCTCACACTTGGATGCCGAAGGAATTTATAGGGGTAGCAAATTTGGTTGAATCATATAGAGAAAAATTTCCTGCCATTTTTTCCTTCATAATCCTTTATAAGTTATGAGGTGAATTTTGCTGTATCACCCCTGCCTGATTCTTACGTGGACTTATACTTTTAACAGCACCCACAATAGAGCAAGCTAGAGGTGGGACCAGGTGCCCGGGAGGAGTAAGCATCCCCTGTTGGCTAGCCGCACCCGCCGTCGATGTGCACGCACGAAAATGAAAACAATATATTAAATACATGCACTATCTGAGGATCTGTCTATATAAAAAGTGCTATGGAGGGAAAAATATTCAAAACACTTACTGTCAAGGTACTTAAAAGGTACACGAATATCATATGTATATCAACCCCTCCCTTTCCCTTTCACATAATTTCTCAATTTTCTGACAATTTTCAATTTCCTTGAAGCATATAAATTTCAAAACATTTTGACAAAAAATTGATTTTTAATGAATTTTCAAAACCGTTTCAACAAAAAAATCCCCTTAAAATGTGCGCGAATATCTTGTATATCAACCCCTCCCTTTCCTTCCCTTTCACATAATTTCTCAATTTTCTGACATCAGATATAAAGATTCGCTATACTATGTACTAAGGATTGGTTTTTGAGGGCGGGTATTGTTAGCTCTCCTTTCACGTTTATTTTTATGAAGAATTCATAATACGATTCAAGATTAAAAACCAATCCTTAGTACACACGTTGCCCCTCCCCATGATGTGCACCGAAATATACAGGTCTACATGATAAGGTAGACTTCTACAATTTTGGACCCCCTCTGACCAAAAATGCTGGATCCGCGCATGAATCGACTGTTGGACCGGTCACGTGACGAACTGTTGACCGGCAAGATATTTTAGTGTTGTTATGACAACAAGCTTCTTGTTTATTTCGGTTATTTTATTTATTTCCTCAATTAAGGACGCTGAATAATGTAAATTTGATCATTTTCGGGAATGAATTGTATTTGCAAAAAAAAAAACGTTCCCACTGCGGGACCCCTTGAAAAGATCAAATATAAGAGTTATCTTCCCTAATCAGCTGTTTACATTCGTTTCAAAATGGAAGCGAGTTGACCCTGTGAGTGACGGAGGAAGATATAACAAAAATATTGGAGGACAGAGATCGTAAAAACAATAAGAATGTAATAAAAACTTCACAGAATATTCTCTTAGAATATTTAAGCTCCATTAATCTTAATCTCTCGCTGATCGCTGATTATACAGCCGAGAAATTGACTGAAGTATAACAACAGTTGTAGAACGGAGTCTCAATATTTTTATTTCTAAGATCGAGAAAGGTATAACAAAATAGGGGGCTCGGTCAACAGCTAATTTGTTGCACCCTTGGATGAACTGTTGACCTTGGCCTACGGCCTCGGTCAACAGTTCATCGTCCGTCCATTTGTCCGTCCGACCCTTGTAAACAAGATAGAGCCTAAACCAATTGAGCTAGAAACTTCAAATGTACTGTGCGAATTACGATTCATGAGGTGAAACCCCCTATTGACTTTCAAAGGTCAAAGGTCAAGTTCATTTTGGGGCTGAAAATAGATTTTTTGCGAAAATGTTTTTTTTTTAATTCGTACAAAAATCTATTTTTGGTCAAAATGTTTGGGGGTTTTTTTATTTATTTCATATGTGACAATGAAAAACAAACTGTTTTGAAATTTGGCATGATTCAAGAAGGAAGTATATTCTTTTACATATATAGCGGATTTTTATATCTGATGTCAGAAAATTGAGAAATTATGTGAAAGGGAAGGAAAGGGAGGGGTTGATATACAAGATATTCGTGTACCTTGTAAGGTTTTTTTTTTGTTGTTGTTGAAACGGTTTTAAAAATTCATTATAAATCAATTTTTGTCAAAATGTTTTGAAATTTATATGCTTCAAGAAAATTGAAAATTGTCAGAAAATTGAGAAATTATGTGAAAGGGAAAGGGAGGGGTTGATATACATATGATATTCGTGTACCTTGTAAGTACCTTGACAGTAAGTGTTTTGAATATTTTTCCCTCCATAGCACTTTCTATATAGACAGAACCTCAGACAGTGCATGTATTTAATATATTGTTTTCATTTTCGTGCGTGCACATCGACGGCGGGTGCGGCCAGCCAACAGGGGATGCTTACTCCTCCCGGGCACCTGGTCCCACCTCTAGCTTGCTCTATTGTGGGTGCTGTTAAGATGTTCAAATTCAATGGCATCATTTAAGATCAGATGAATTTATATCATGAACAAGACATGCACGTTTCGGGTACTTAACCCTCGTCAGTGATCATCGATCTAAACAATGTAATATGGCCAATGAGAGTGAAAATCATTATGTCCAAAAATGTACCGAAAAACGTAGCAGGATTCGTAGGATATAATGCTACAGGACCCACGTTTTAGAAATTTCAAAATGTTCTGATGACAGAAATTTTCGAATGCATTGAAGACACAGACGATCTTTCGAAGTTGATCGAACTTGGCTACATGTGCCCTCGGGACTCCTGGTCCACCAGCAGTGACACTCACCAAGTGGTTCAAATGTTAAACTTCTTCAAATTCAATAGCATCATTTAAGAACAGATGAATTTACATCATGGACAAGACATGTCTGTTACGGGTACTTAACTCTCGTCAGTGATCCTCAATCTAAGCAATGTAATATTTATCGTCAGGATCTTCTTAAACTCATTTGTAAACAAGATAGAGCTCAAACCTATTGAGCTAGGAACCTCAAATTAAGCATGTGGATTGAGTATAATATGACAAAAAACCCTATTGATTTTTAAGGTCATAGGTCAAAGGTCAAGGTCATTTTGGGGCTAAAAATAGATTGGATTTTTTTTGTTGAAACGGTTTTTTAAAAAAAGCATTAAACATCAATTTTTTGTCAAAATGTTTTGAAATTTTATGTGCTTCAAGACGAAAGTATATTCTTTCACATGTGTAACGGATTTTCATATCTTATGTCAAGAAATTGAGAAATTATGCGATAGGGGAAAGAGGGTTCAATATATATAACACATGCATATTTGTACCTTGTAAACAGGATAGAGATCAAACCTGTTGAGCTAGGAACTTCAAATTAACCATGTGGATTGCGTATAATATGACAAAGAACCCATTTGATTTTCAAGGTCAAAGGTCAAGGTCATTTGGGGGCTAAAAATAGGGTTTTTTGTTGAAAATATTTTTAAAATTCATATAAGAATCTATTTTTGATCGAAATGTTTTGAAATTTCATATGCTTCAAGAAGAAAATATATTCTTTCACATGTATAACGGGTTTTTATATCTGGTGTCAGACAATTGAGAAATTATGTGTAAGGGGAAGAGGGGAGTTCACTATACATGATATATGCATACTTGTACCTTGTAAACAAGATAGAGCTCAAACCAGTTGAGCCAGGAACTTCAAATTTACCACGTGGATTAAGTATAATATGACGAAAAACCCTATTGATTTTCAAGGTCAAATGTCAAGGTTCTTTGGGGGCTGAAAATAGTAGAGTCCTAACCAGATGAGCTAAGAACTTGATTTAGTAGATATTGACAAAGAACCCTATTGATTTTCAAGGTCACAGGTCAACGGTTAAGATCATTTTGGGGCTATCACTGACGAGGGTTTAGTACCTGAAACGTGCATGTTTGGTCCATGCTGTAAATTTATCAGGTTTTAAATGATGCTATTGAATTTAAAGACGTTTAACATTTGAACTACTTAGTGAGTGTCACTGCTGGTGGACCAAGAGTCCCCGAGGGCACATGTAGCCAAGTTCGATCAACTTTGGTTGATCGTCTGTCTCTTCAGCGCATTTGAAATTTTCTGTTATAAATTTCTAAAAAGTGGGTCCTGTAGCATCATATGCCACCCATTCTGCTACGTCTTTTGGTACATTTTTGGACATAATAATTTTCATACTTTTTGGCCATATTACATTGTTTAGACCGAGGATCACTGACGAGGGTTTAGTACCCGAAACGTGCATGTCTGGTCCATGCTGTAAATTTATCAGGTTTTAAATGATGCTATTGAATTTAAAGAGTTTAACATTCTTATGATATTTGTAATTCATGATAAGAATATTGGTGGGGACGCAAATTATCAAATTTCAAGATAACCTATTTGTTACTAAATAGTTATCGAGATTTATTCAAGGGAATAATGACTCATTAATCCCGACGGGTGTAAGTTGCTGCGTTAGCGTAGGCTTTATTCACTATTTTATCAATCAAAAATTGTCTGTCTTCTTGTATAATTATCATTCTGAGAACGTTGAAAATCGGA